>JAQZBX010033128.1:0-25530 GCA_029593785.1 Cabassous unicinctus | reverse complement strand
GGGACAGGCCCACCTCTCTCAGACTATGGGACTTCAAACTCAACCTTCCTAATCCCTGGGGCAACAAAACTCTCCCTGAACATCAGGTGGGAACAACCACCCACTCCAAAAGCATGGGCAAACTCACCCTCTCTGTACACATGGGTGGGTTTCCTCTCTTGGCCCAAAGAATGTCTTAATTCCAGATCCCAGTTTCCATGGTTTTTCTCTTGAAGTCATTTCTCCTTCAATCTTTCCCTTCCATATCCCTTCTAGTCCAAGTTGACAGTGGTTTTGTTAAAAAGCTTTCTCAAAAAGTTTGTTGGTTTAGCATGCAAGAAGCAGGGGTCCAAGCCATCAGACAGTAGGACTTTCCACAAGCCTATCTTAGATAAATGCATTTTCCATCCTGCTTTACAAATTCCAAGTGTATTTAAGTCCTCAAATGGGGCACTAGCATCTGGGGGCTTGATTTCCAGAGGCTTGGAATATCCAGACTCAGTTTCTGGCTTCTTTGTGCCCAAAAGTTCAGTCCTCTGCTTATATCTCTCATTTAAAATTTTGCTCTAAGTTGCAAGGAGAAGCCAAGCCACATTCTCCAAGTTTACTTTTGAAAGTTCTTCAGCTACATGCCCAGGCGTGCCATTTTCAAAGTCTGCCTTCCAAAAAATATGAGGGGTCAATCTTGCTAAGTTCTCTGCAACTTTAAAACCTGTATTACCTTTCCTCCAGTTTCCAATAATAGTTTCATCATTTACTTCTAAGGTATCATAAAATGTCTCTTCAAAGCACTCTAGGCCTTTTCCATCAAGCATCTCAAAATTCCTCCAAAAATGCACCTTAACATTTTATAAAATTCTTACAGCATTTTGGTAATTGCAAAAGCATGACATCACTCTCTGGTCCCAATCTCTGTATTAGTCAGCCAAAGGAGTGCTGATGCAAAATAGCAGAAATCTGTTGGTTTTTACAAAGAGTATTTATTTGGGGTAGAAGTTTACAGTTACCAGACCATAAATCATAAGTTTCTTCCCTTACCAAAGTCTTTTGCCATGTGTTGGAGCAATAGGGCTGCTGACATTTACAAGAGTTCAGGCTTACTATTCCTCTTAAGGCTACATAGTTCCAGCTTTTTCCAATATCAGCTGTAGGCTGGGATAAGTCTTGTTTATCTCTGGGCTCAGCTTCCCTGCTCACTCCACAAGGCCAGCTGTAGTGTATCAAGATAATGGCTCATCTCTCTTCCTGGAGGTGGTAATTCAACATACTACTACTTGGCCCAATCAAAGCCTTCATCACGATTTAATCATGTGAGAGTGAAACCATTGAATCCAATACAATCTAATATACCAAGAGGAACAGAACAATTTATAAACAAAATCCAATATCTATTTTTTAAAAGATACTCAGATTACATAAATGTTGCACAAAAAATATAAGGATTCCCATATGCCCCACTCTCCACACCTCCCACACCCTCCCACAAAAACATCCTTGATTAGTGTGGCACATTCATTGCAATTGATAAATGCATCCTGGGGCTTTGCCATTAAACATGGACCATAGTTCACCCTGTAGTCTACACTCTCTCTCACACAGTTCTGCATGTTATGTGATGATATAAAATTGCCTATATCTGTCATTGCCATGTCATTTAGGGTGATTCCAAGTCCTGAAAAAGCCCTCATATTACTACTATTTTTCTCTCTCCCTAAACCTCAGTAGAGTTGAAACACCTACTCTACAGCTCATTAGACTCACCAAGGACAACTAACAAGGAGATGATGATGGACAACAACCATCCCAAGGAACAGAGAGAATCTGCAACAGCAAGCAAGATAGTCCTATCAATATCTATTTTTGCAATTCATAAGCAATATCAAACTGCTACAATCAGGGTATATTATCAAGGTTGGTATGTCACCAGAACCAAGGAAATTTTCTTTACCACAGGGGTGATTACAGATTAACTTTTCTTTCCCATCAGGTACATTGCATTTCTCTCTCTTTGATTATGTAGCAGATTTTTATGTTTCTTTAAACACAGGGCAGAAAATTGCTATGCCTAAATGAAACCCTTTGTTTTCATATGCAAGGGGCCTTGTGAGCTGGGATTTCTGTGTACCTTTTCTAAATATTTTGGGGACATAATATGGTGGCAGCTTGAACTGTACTCTCTTGAGGCCTACTCAGTTTTTCTGGGGGTGAGAAAAGCATGCTGTCAACATGGCATTAGGAGATAATTTTGTTGTGTTTGTGTGTCTCTTTGTGTGTGCCTCTGTGTGTGTGTTATTGTCTCTGTGTTCAGGTGTGTCTCTCTATGTGTGTTTTTGTTTCACTGTGTTTGTCCATCTCTATGTGTGTTTGTGTGTGTATTTCAGTATGTCTCTGTCATTGTGTTTGTCTGGTAGAGTTTCTTTGCATGTGTATCTGTGTGTGCATGTGTCTTTCTTACTATGTTTATATTTGACTCTATGTGCATATCTGTGAGTGCTTGTGTGTATATGTCTGTATGTCTATTTGTGTTTGTGTGTCTTTGTGTTTTTCTGTGTGTGCCTCTGTGCATGTGTGTCCATTTGTGTCTTTCTTTCTGTGTGTTTTTGTATTTCAATATGTGTTCATTTTTGTGTATGCCTTTGTGTGTGTAGGACTGTGTGTGTCTGTCTTTGCTTTTATCTATGGTGTCTCTTTGCATGTGTGTCTGTTTGTGCTTATCTTTTTGACTGTGTATATACATATCTGGTATTTTGCACAGTCATCATAGCAGGGGTGTTTTAGTTCATAAATTCTAATGTGTCATCTGTAGTACAGAGCTTGGACACAAAACTAATCGTGGAAACAGGAGTGGTTCCCTTTCATTTCTGTGAGATATTTTATGATTTTTAATTTCATTTGTCAATTTCCTCAGCTATTGTTCTTGCATAAGCAAGTTTGACCTGATTGTTACTGTGAGGGTTTAGCAGTTTGATATTGTTTAAGAATGACAAAAGTAGATATTGGATTATGTTTGTAAACTAGTCTGTTTCTCTGGGTATATTAGATTATATTACCTTCAGAGGCTTCATTTTTACTTTATTAAATTATAATTAGGGTTTTGATTGGGCCACATCAGTAGGGCATTGATTCCCCATCCCCTTGGTAGGCAGGAACTCACAGAGGAAATGACAAGACAGAGAAGAGAGTTTGATATTGATGCTGGAGCCTGGGAAGTAAACACAGAGAAGCAGATATGTGAGGAAAGAAAGAAGGTTTCATTAGACATGGCAGAGGTCCCAGGAAGAGAGATGAGCCATATGCCTAAGATATTACAGCTGGCCTTGTGGAGATTGTAGAGCAGCTGATCCCAGAGAAAAAGAGCCTTGTGGAGAGAAACAAGCCTTATGTGAACCTACAGGTGAAAAAGAAGGAGCTGAACCACAGAACTTAAAGAGGAAGAGGAAGTCTGAACCCTCATAGAGACCAGCAGCCATCTTGCTCCAACACGTGGCAACAGACTTTGGTGAGGGAAGTAACTTACTCTTTAGGGTCTTGTGACTGTATGCTTCTACCCCAAATAAATACACTTTATAAATGTCAGCAGAATTCTGGTTCTTCGCATCACCACCCCTTTGGCTGACTAAAACAGAATTTGGTACCAGGAGTGGGGTCATACTCTTGCAAATACAAAAATGCTGGAACAGTTTTTTAGATAGGTAAGGGGTATTTCTTGGAGGAGTTGTGAGATGCTTGAGGTAAAAGGCCTAGATTGCTTTGAAGAGACTGTTGATAGGAATATGGATGCTAAAGTAACTTTTTATGAGGCCTTAGAAGTAAATGATGAAACTTTTATTGCAAACTGGAGGAAAGGCAATCAATGTTTTAAAGTTGCAGAGAACTTAGCATGATTAATTCCTGATGTTTTATGGAAGGCAGAAATTGAAATTGGTGTGTGTAGCTGTTGGGCAATTTGATGTAATTATGAATTTGAAAAATATAATTGGATCATGCTTGTAAACTGATCTGTTAATCTGGGCATGATTAAGTTATGATTAGGGCGTTGACTGGGCTACATCAGTAGGTCATTGAGCCCCACCCCTTGGTGGGTGGGGGAATTGAATATAAAAGGCTAGGCAAAGGACAGAGGGAGCAGTTTTTGAGTTGCAATTCTGAAGTTGGAGTTTTGATGTTGGAGTTTTGATGTTGGAGAGAAGGCCCCAGGAGAAGAGAAGTGAGCCATTTGCCTGATAGTCTACAGCTGACCTTGTGAAGGAAACAGAGAAGCTAAGCCCAGAAAGAAATGCAGTCCCAGGAAGAGAGGAACCTAAGAAGCCTGAACCCTGGCAAGCATCAACAGCTGTCTTGCTCCAACACATGGCAATGGACTTTGGTGACAGAAGAAACTCATGCTTTATGGCCTGGTAACTGTGGACTTCTACCCCAAATAAATACCCTTTATAAAGACCAACCCATTTCTGGTATTTTGCATTAGCGCCCCTTTGGCTGACTAACACAGTGAGCCTGGACATTTACCTGAAGAACTTTCCAAAGTAAACTCAGAGAATGTGGCTTGGCTTCTCCTTACAACGTATAGCAAAATGCCAGATGAGAGAGTTAAGTTGAGAACTGAACTGCTGGGTACAATGAAAACAGAAACTGATTCTGGAATTCCCAAGCCTCTGGAAATCAAGCTTCCAGATGATAGCACCCCAAATAAATACCATTTATAAATGCCAACAGATTTATTGTACTTCCAATCAGCACCTCATTGACTGACTAATACAGAGGGCATTTTATAGATAGAATGAAATCATTATTTGATGACATCTAGGGTTGATTGCATCTATCAACAAAGGAGATTGCCTTTATTAAAGAGAGGCGTCTCCTAATGCAATTATTTGGGGGCCTTCAAAGAACTGTGAATTTCAGCAGTAAGAAAGAAGAATATCTATATTTCAGACAGCCAAATTCACCTGAAGCATCTGAAGTCACCTTAAACAAGTTTCTAATTGTGGCCTCCCATATGGAATTTGGAATTGCCAATTCCCATACTTGTGCAAGCCAAATTGTATAGTAAATATATGTGTAAATACACACACACATACAATATATGGTTCTGTTTTTCTGGGGAATCCTAATGCAGTTTTGACACTAGGAGTACTATTTAAGAAATAGTATTTTTTTTTTTAATTTTCTTTTTTCATAACTTTTTTTATTTTTTACAGAAGCTTTAGATTACATAAATGTTACATAAAAATGTAAGGGATCCCCATATACCCCACTTCCTCCCCCACCCACACTTTCCCACATTAACATCCTTCATTAGTGTGGTATATTTTTTACAATTGATGAAGCCATATTGAAGCATTGCTACTAACCATGGACTACAGTTTACAAAGTAATGCATGCTTTGTCCCACACAGTTTTGTAAGTTATGACAAAATATACACTAGTCTGTATTTGTCATTGTATTGTCATGCAGGACAAATACAATCTCCCTAAAATGCCCCAATATTATACCTATTCTTCCCTCTCTCTTCCCTCAGAACCTCTGGTGTCCACTGTCTTTACATCAACTAGTGTTCTTCCATTGTTAGAATAATAATAATTTTACAGTAGAATAATAAGTCTACATTGTCTATTTTACATTCCACAATCTTGAGGATTATGAAATGGTGATGCCCACTCTGCTTATAATTGAGAGGGAGCTTATATCCCATGGGGTAAATGAATGGAGCTATCTTGCTTGCTGTTGAAGGCACTCTCTGTTCCTTGGAATGGGCATTGTCCATCATCATCTCCTTGTTTGTTGTCCCAGATGAGTCCAATAAACTGGAGAGCAGGTTTTGCAACTCTCCTGAAATTCAGGGGTCAACTGGTACATGGACAGACCAAAGATTTAAGTCTCTGGGACATATATTTATCAAGTATAATGCTAATTTGGAGTTCAAATAAAGAGGCAGAAGGGCCATGTGTAGAGAACCTATAAATTAGTATAACTCTATTACACTGGGGAACATATTTTTGAAAGAAAAGCCTTCTGACTGGGTGCTGAATTCCTGAGCTTTCTGCCCTGCTTATAGTTTCTGTATATCTCTACAGACTTCAGGAGCCCCACTATTTGATGGGACAGTTTACTGTGGCAGTAAATGAGATCCTGCTGAGACTTGCATAAGTGTAACCTCTGGAATGGCCTACCAACTCACTTGGAAGTCTCTTAGCCATAAAAATTCATTTGTATTTACAATTTCCCCCATTTGGTCAAGGTCTTTTTCTAGATCCTTTGCTAGATGGTACTAGAAAATAATCCCTTAGTACCATGGAAGCTCATCCTCAGGAGTCATGTCCCACCCTGGGGGGAAATAGTATGTTTGTATGCTGAGTTTGGCTTAGATAGAGGCCACATTTGAGTAAAAAGGAAGCTTTAAGGAATTATCTTTAAGCAGTATATAATATTAGGCTAAGTTTCAGTTTCACAAGAAAAGATTCATGAGTGTAATCATCACTGTCAAGGGCCTGGCATAATGGTCTTTCTTCTGTCACTGGACATTACACTTGCACTCAGGAGATTCTTGTTATATTATTAGAAGTTGTGAACCCCTTCCCATGCATCCCCACATCACCAACACACTACACCAGTGTTCCTCCCCCACCACTGCTGTGACAATTCTGTGATCCAAAACCTCCCAAAAATGAAGCCAACTATGTAACAAAAGACAATTAATGCTAAAATGAAATAATAATTAAAAATAACCAATAAAATACAAAAAATTAAAACAATTTGAAATACTGAAAAATCATAAAAAAATTTATACATTGTGTCTTTCATCACTGTAAAATCTGTTGTCTTATATGTACAGTGGCATTTTCTTCCATTATTCCTCCAATGTATTATTTTTTTCATTTTATCTTCAAAGGAGCTTTAGGATGCAGAAAGGTCACATAGAGAATACAGGTGATTCTGATATATATACCCAATGCTTTCCCCCTTTTCCCCTCTCATTTATAAATAACATTTTATCTGTGGATGGTACAATTGTTACAATTGTTGTACAAATAATGAAGTATGGCTACTAAAAATGGTCAATCATTTACATTGTTATTACATTTTGGATCATACAATTTTATAGACTTTGACAAAATTTGAAGTGTCCTATAGCCATTATTGCAAGATCATGCTGAACAATTCTAATGCCCTAAAAATGCCATATCTTCCATCTATTCTATTCTTCTCCCTGCACTTTGGAACCTATGACACTCATTAAATTTCAATTTTTGAAGAATAAGATTCATAATTACTTGCAATAATATTGAGAGCTTTTCATATTCATCTGTTTTCTTTTATTAGACACTGCCTATGTTCTCCAGGAATTCTTGTCCCTCTAAGTGAGAACATCGCAGGACTCCCTAGGTGGGAGTTTAATATTTTCTTCTTTATTGTGTGCATCTCCCATGTGTAGGTATGTTGTACTCCAAAAAATTGCACGAGTTTTTCAATGTACAGACAGAATTCAGGGGAATATGTTTGGGAATGGATATGAAGGATGTGGGGTAATGGCAGAAACAAAAGTTGGATCAGGCTGAATCCAACTGTGCCCACTAAGCAGAGATTCTGGATTCAACCATGTAACTCGAGGAGTTACAAGGGCTATATCTGTTTGTTAGGTTGGTTGACTGAAGCATGGACCAAACAATGACCTACGTAAGTGACAATGAAGTGCCAGAATTGCCTTGGTACAACGTAGATGAGGGAATTCAAAGGCTTAGAGCAATTGAAATGCTAGAGTGGATTCATCATGAAAGACCTGCTCACCCACCCAAGGAATGTCCAGAGGACACACCTTTCACCACAACTGTGATGAATAAAGTATGAGAGCTGTTCCGTCATCCCAACCCTGAAAACCCCTGTGGTCACTTTCTTCTGTATATCAGAAATTAGTGTGGGGACTATCACTGAACTTGAAAAACAAAATGGGGAAGATCACATTTTGAGTGGGCAGAAGCCGAGTGGCAGCATTTAATTGCCAAAGACAAGGTGTGTGGTGATCCTAATGGACAAGAAAGTCAAAACTGTTATCAGAATGGTCTGACTCACAGACATGTGACTAGTTGATCTTGGGGTATATAAAGTGAATTGGATGGACATTCTACAAGTTTCTGACTTTATATCTATAAGGAGAAGATTTCTAGGTTAAAGGAAAAAAAACCTAACTTGAATCACACACAGTCACAAAATCATGGACCTTCAATCAATTCCCAGACTTTGGATAGCTTACATGGCCAGAACTCATTGAAACAAATGAAGACCAGGAGACTAGAGGAAGGAGCCTAATTTATACTGCTGAAAATATTATACTGTTAATGTTCCAGCAATCCCCAAAAACATCAATAGCATTTTACCTAGGTTATTGTGTGTTGGGGAGACAGAAATGTTGGGACATTTGGGGATTATTAGATGCTGGATCAGGACTGATATGAATTCCACAAGACCCAAAATGTCACTGTGATCCCCTAGTAAATGCAGGGGATAATGGAAGTCAGATGATCAATGAAGTTTTAACTCAGGTCCATTTCTACAGTGTTTGCAGTGAGTTACCAATCCCATTCTGTTTGTGTTTCCTCAGTTCCAAAATCTATAATTGAAATAGACATACTCAGCAACAGGCAGAATCCCCACCCTGGTTCCCTGGCCTGTAGAATTATAGCTACCATGGTAGGAAAGGCCAAATGGAAGCCACTAGAACTGCCTCTAACCAGCAACATAGTGAAACTAAAGCAATAGCAGATTCCTGGGAGGATTGCAGAAATGAATGACACCATCAAGGACTTGAAGGATGCAGGGGTGAGGCTTCTCACCACAATCCCTTCAACTCTCTTATTTGGTTTGTAATGAAATCAGAGGGATCTTGTAGGATGACAATGGATAATCATAAATTTAACCAGATGCTGACTCTGATTGTAACTGTGTTCCATATGTGATATCACTTCTTGAGCAAATCAATGCATTCTTGGTACCTAGTGTGTCAGGTTGAAATATGTCCCCCAGAAAATATGCTTTTAAACTTAATCTATTCCTGTGGGTGTGAATCCATAGTAAATAGGACCATTGGAAGATAATTTTTTTAGATAATATGCAGCCAACTGAATCAAGGGCCTTATTAGTAGCCTTATAGCAAATGCCACAGAAAGAACAACACAGGAAAGAGTTGGAGGGCAATGAAACCAATAAAAGTTAAGAGATTATATCATCATGTGTACTGATATTTGTGGCAAAAGCTGTGTACCCAAGGATTGCTGACAGCCAATCCAAGAATCCCAGTCTTCAAACACAAAGTGTTGCCTTGTTGACACCTTGATTTAGGATTTCTCCTAACCTCAAAAGTGTGATCTAATAAATTCCCAATTGTTTAAACTAATCCATTGTATGGTATTTGTTTTAAGGTTGGGAAACTAACACACATGTATGCAGCTATCGATTTGGCAAAGGATGTTTTTTTGACACTTGTTAGTTAATCTCACCAGAAACAGTTTGCCTTAAGCTGACAAGGCCAGAAAGAAATACACCTTAACTGTACTTCATCAGGGGAATGTCAATTCTCCAGCCCTATGTTATAATCTAGTCTAAGAGACTTTGGCTATCTCTCCTTTCCAAAAACATCACATTTGTCCATTCCATTGATGGCATTGCTGATTGGACCTTGTGAGCAAGAAGTAACAACTACTCTGAACTTACTAGTCAAGCATTTGAATGCCAGAGGGGGGCAGAAAAAATCAATAAAAATTCATGAACCTTACAATGCAGTGAAATTTCTCAGTGTCCAGTGGTACCAATCATGTTAAGATATTCCAACTAAGGTGAAGGATAATGTGTTGCACCTGGCTCTTCTTACAACCAAAAAGAGGCAAAATACCTATTTGGTCTCTTTGGATTTTGGAGGCAACATATTCCTCATTGTGAGTGGGACTCCAGACAATTTACAGAGTGACCTGAAAGATTGTTAGTTTTGGCTGATGACTTGGACAAGAGGAGTGTCTGTACATTTCAGGATGCCATGCAAGCTGATCTGTCACTTGGGTCATATGACTCAATGGTATTGGATATTTCAGGGGCAAATAAAGAGGCCAATTTGGAGTCCTGTACATAACACTATGGTAGAATCAGAATACAGACCCCAAGAGATTTGGAGGAAATCCTTGTTGTCATCTGTAGATAACTACTTTCCTTTTGAGAATCACCTTTTACCCTTTTACTAGGTCTTAGTAGAGACAGAACACTTGATTAACAATATCCCACCAAGTTACCAGGAGACTCTATTTAGATGGTTATTTTTTGAGGCCATAAAGTTGGGTTTGCACAGCAGCACTTCATCAGCAAATGGAAATGATATATATGAGATCTAGCTCATGCCTGCCCTGATGGCACAAGTAGGTTGCAGGGGGAAGTGACCAAAATGCCAATGGCCCCCACTTCTGCCCCATTGTCTTCTCTTTACTAAGCAGCAACTATGGCCCCATGGGGCGTTTCCTATAACCAATTGACTGAAAAGGAAAAACTTGGGTTTTGCTTTGAGATGTTTTTGTATGATATACAGGTGCCACCTATAAGTGGACAGCTGCAGCACTACAGATCCTTTCTAGGCTATCCCTGAAGTGCATTGATGGAGTTATGCCCCAGCAGAACTTCAAAGTTCACTTGGTTATTCATTTTGCTTGGAAGGAGAAATGGCCAATCATGTATCATTTGTATACTGATTCCTAGGCTGCCAGTGATATGGCTGATTGATCAGAGATTTAGAAGGAACATGATTGAAACACTGGTTACAAAGTGGTTTGGGGAAGAAGTATGTGACTAGGCTTTTCTGAATGGGCAAAAAACAAGAAGGTATTTGTGTCCCTTGTGAATGCTTGCCAGAGGGTGGCTTTAGTAGAGGAGAATTTTAATAATCTGTGGGCAGGATGACTTGTTCTGTCATTGCCCAATGTGCTCATGAACTAAGTGGCCATGGTTTTAGGTATAGAGCTTATGCATGGACTCAGCAACAAGGACTTCTACTCACCAAGGCTGACCTGGCTAGAGCCATAGTTTAGTGCCCAATCTACCAGCAGGAGAGACCAGCACTCCATCCCTGATATGGCAATATAACCAGAATTGATCAACTTGCTATCTGGTAATAGGTTGTATACACTGGTTCACATTTGTAATGGAAGGGGTAGTGTTTTGTTTATTTTTTCTTACAGAAATAAATATGCAGTTTGGATATGGATTTATCTTGCATGCAGTGAGTCGGTGAAAGTACTATCTGTGGACTTTCAGAATGCCCTATCCACCATCATGGTATTCCACCCAGCATTGCTTCTGATGAAGGAACCCACTTCACAGCAAATGAAATGTGGGAATTAGCACATGCTCATGGAATTCACTGGTCTTACCAACTTCCCCATCAACCTGAAGCAGCTGGATTGACAGAATAATGGAATGGCATTTGGAAGACTCAATTATTGGTTGAGTGTAAATACCCTGCATTGCTGAGCAATGTTTTCCAGGGGACTCTAAATCAGAGTCCACTCTATGGTGCTGTTTTCCCAAAGGCAGGATTCAAAGGTGCAGGAAATAAGGTATGCAAATGGAATTGGCACCACTCACTATATTTCCCCTATTAATTTATTGGAAAACTTTTGCTTCTTGCATCTTTGACTTTATGCTCTGCTGGTCTACAGGTCTTACTTCCAAAAGGAAGAGTATTCCCACCAGGAAACCCAAAAGTGTTTCCATTGAACTGGAGAATAAGATTGTCAATGGATCACTTTGGGCTCCTCATGCCTCTGAATTATGAGGCAAATGAGGGAGTTACTGTACTGGCTGGAGTCAATAGTCCTGATTATAGAGCATCTCTTAATACTACTTGCCCCCTGGTAAAAGTCAATGCAATACAGCAACAACCCATCCCAGGCAGAATATTAATATCCCAGATCTGTCTGGATTGAAGAATTGGATCACTAAACTAGGCAAATAGCCATGACCAACTGAGATGCTTGCTGACGGTACAGCAAATATGGAATGGGTAGAAGAAGGAGGTAGTTTTATATATGAGCTAGGACCACATAACCAGTTACAGAAATGAGGAGCTATTTCTTCCTTGTTTTGTTATGTGTCATTTGTATATACATATAAGGCCAATATCTTTGTGTTCTCTATCTTAGCTCTATAACCTATTAAATAAATTGTATTAATTTTATATCATAATATTTAAGTTTCAAGATAATAGGATAATAAATATTAAGTTCTTGTATTGTCTTCTTTTTTATTTTTCTGCCCATTTTACATAGATCTTAAATTCTTATTTTTATTTTTTAATACTTTTAATGTTTTTTTAAAGATAGTTTAGATTTCCCCTTCTGGGGGCAGTGTTAGTACCTTTCCAGTAGTATGAAGGACAGTTGAACTATGCTAAGTGAAAGTTATGTCTACGTTTTTTACTTTATTTAGAAATTAAATATTTATTTATGGAGATGTATATGACTGATAAGTTTATTAAGTGAGGATTTTGGTGGTTAATTTCATGTGTCAAATTCTCTGGCTTGTGTTGTCCAGTTGTTTGTTCAAGCAGCATTGGCTTTATTGTTACTGTGAGGGAGTTTGTTAGATGGACTTAAATCATTAGTCAGTTGATTCCATCTATGGCTGATTGCATCTAAATCAACAGTGGAGGTTGCATTCAGCAATGACAGGAGACTTCTCATCCAATCATTGTAGGTGTAAAGGGAATGTTGTGGATTTCACTAGTCACAATAAATAATTGCTAACATTAATTCAAGCACCCATCTATCCCTGGGGATTTCATCACCACATTCATTAGAATTTTCAATGTGTACCTTCTGTGGGTAAATCAACATTATCTTCACTCAGTTTTTGACTTGTCTGCTCTACAGAATTTGTACTCACCAATCCACCTGTTCTCATAAGCCTAATCTTATTATAAATCATTTTATATATATATATATATGTAGGCATGTATATATGACATCATTCTACATATCTATCATCTATCTATCTATCTATCTATCTATCATCTATCTATGACCTCTTACTAGTTTCATTACTATGAAGAACCCTGACTAATACATCTTTGCAACCAACTTAAATTGCATGAAGTACATGTGGCTTGAATTTCCCTATGGCTTGAATTTCATTAACAGGGGGCCACCTTGTTATTGAACTTCTCTGACAACATCTCTCATCTCCTTCTTTTTTACTCATTCCCTACAACTCTGCCTTATTCTTGACCCTGAACATCCAGCAAAACCAATTACTTAGGGACCTTGTCCTGGACATACCCTCTGCTGATCATAAATATCTCTTATCCTTGTGGCTCCTGCCTTCTTCATTAATGTCTACTTTGAATATTTCCCCTTCTGCTGACATTGTCTGAACACTAAGTGCCCATTCTGAAGCTCTCAATTTTACCTGCTTTTATTCCACTTTAGCAGTTTTCACCATGTGACATGTTAAATGGGTATGATTTATTTGTTTATTTTCTTCTCCACCATCAGATTGCTGTTAACTTTGGTTTTCAGCACATTATTCCCATTGTCTAGTCAGGGTCTACAGAAAAGCTGGACTGAATAGTCCTTCCACAAATGAATGAATGAATTTCCAAAAAAAAAATTTTTCAATGCATGATAGATTGGGGAATATTTTGAAAGTAGGGATGCAATTGCTAATCAGAGATGCTGTTCTTTATTTAAATTTGATGAGCAAATACAGACATTAATTTCCTGACTCCCAAGTACCAATTATAGATAAGTTAATAATGATTGTTGTTTGAAAATTAGTCATGTTATTTCTCTCTTTCTGGTTAGTCACATCAAGCACATGGAACCAGGAAAATAATACAAAAATTTCAGAATTTATTCTTTGGAGATTTTCAGAGGAATCAGAATTGCAGTCCTTCTTCTTTGGTCTCTTTTTGCCCGTGTACCTGACCACCATCTTTGGGAACCTGCTCAATATCCTGACCAGCATCACTGACTCTCATCTCCACACACCCATGTACTTCTTCATGTCCAACCTGTCATTTACAGACATCTGTTTTTCTCTACTGCCATGCTAAAGCTGTTGTTGAACACAGGCACAGACAGCATCATAACCTATGGAGGCTGTCTCACCCAGATCTACTATTTTGTGCTCTTTGCAGGGTTGGATGGCTTCTTCCTGTCTGTGATGGTCTATGACAGCTTCATGGCCATCTGTCATCCCTTGAACTACAAGGTCATCATGAAACCCCAGCTGTGTAGACTGCTTTTTCTGGGGTCCTGGGCTATGAGTGCACTGTATTCCTGGCTACAAAGCTTAAAGATGTTTTGGTTGTCTTTTTGTAAACACATAGAAACCCCCCAGTTTTTATGTGACCTTGATTATATGATCCAACTTTCCTGTTCTGACAATGCCTTCAATGAAATAGTTACTTATTTTGCAGCTGGGCTGTTGGTTTTTGGTCCCTTTACTTGTATCATTACACTTAGTATATGATTTTTTTTTCTCTATGTGTAATCTCATCACTTCAAAGAAGAAAAAAATTTTTTCAGTCTGTTAATCTCAACTCTCAGGGGCCTCCTTATTTGACAGTACACTTCTAGATGTGTATCATAGTTCCACTGCATCACAGATTGCACACTCTAGTGCAACAGCCTCATTGATGCACACCCTGGTCACTCCCTTGCTGAACCCCTTTATCTACATTCTGAGGAATAAAGAAATGATGATCCATGGGATATAAACCCACTCTCATTTGGAGGTGGAGTGGATATCACCATTCCAGAATACTCTGGATTGGGGGAAGTGCTATGGACTAGAGTGGACTTAATGGTTTCTATTGTAGACATATTGTGATTCAAGCAATGGAAGAAATTATAACATTGATGTGGAGCCAGTGGCCACTGGACACTTTTGGGGCAGGGAGAGGGAAAAGCAGTTGTAATACAAGGTTTTTTTCGGGACTTGGGAATTATCCTGAGTGACATTACAACGACAGATATAGGCCATTTTACATCAGCGTATACCATGCAGAACTGTGTGTGAGAGAGTGTGGTCTACAATGTGAACTGTGGTCCATGCTTAGAGGCAAAGCCCCAGGATGTGTATATCCATTGCAGGTGATGTGCCACACTAATGAAAGATGTTTATGTGGGATGTTATGGGAGGTGTGAGGTGGGGAACATGGGAATCCCTGTAATTTTTGTGTAACATTTATGTAATCTAAGCATCTTTTAAAAAAAATATATATATATTTAAAATATTAATGAACTTAGAGATTTAAATATTTAGCCATGAAGGGTGAAAAGAAAATGAAAAATATCTCACAAATATTCTTGAAGATTAAATGAGATATATGTGCATAAATGTGTGTATATATATCTATTTTTATATATATATATATAAATAAAGAAATGATGAGGACCCTGAAAAGATTCTTCAGGAGGGAAGCCATAAAATGTCATTTATTCTGGGGGCATTGGAAAGTGCATTTGGTTATAGAGCTCAAATCCTCAGAAACAGAAATTTTGATCCTCTGATCATCATGGAGCATGAGCTGCCCAAATTCAGATATAGTCTCATATCTGATGAAAAAAACCTCTGAATCATACATAGCACTACCATTGAAAATAATTGTGCTTGATAATTAGTATCTCTCAATAAATTAAGACATCTAGGTGTTCATATGCAATGGGTGCAGAAATGGGGTTCATTTTTGCATTGTTTTATTTGATGAAATATGTGACTCCTTCCTTTTCTTTAAGCAAAATGTCTGCCCTTTCTAGACATTCGGTGCTAAATATGAAAAGGTATTGTAAGTGGAAAATCTATGTATTTACTAAGTCATCTGATGTGTTATCACCTTACATTCATTTCACATTAAACTACTTTAAACAAAAATTTTACCCACACAGAAAAGCATATTACAAATATTCAGCTTGCTGAATTTTACGTTAATACCCCTAAAACTAGAACCTTATGATTTCCCAAATAGCTGCTCTTTTCTAGACATTTTCCCCATTTTAGGAAATCCACTCTTCTAACTTTAACTTATTGGTTAATTTTGATTATTTTTGTAATTTATATATATCAATTATATGATATGTATTATTTTATACAGACTGTATTCATATTTTTAGACATGGTTGTAGAACAACCATAGTCATTGGTAGATGGTAATCACTTGTGTTAATATATTTGAGTTTGTGTTTCCCACTTTACTGTTGAGAATTTGTTTAAAATCCATTTGGGGATTCTCACCAATAATGTTCCTGTCAATTTCATTGTTTATATCTTCTCTAAATGTGTGTATGTGATGGGAGAGAGTGGGGATGCTGGCTTTTGATGGCAAAATAAAGATGAACACTCTAAGACTGGAGGTCATTTCTAATGAGGAAAGGAAACTGTATACCTCAAGGTTGTCAAGGCAAGCAGGACCAACAGGTTGTAAGGTTCTGTGCACTTGAAAAAGTATAGTTTTCACTCTAGGAGGCCCAAAGGATAAAGCATCAATCCACAGATGACACAACTTGAAATCTAATGAAGATCACCCTGGTGAGTTTCAGACTCGTTTCTGATATGGGGTCTCTGTATTCCTTACAATTTATCCGTTCTGGATTTGAAATGTTTGATTAAAGCAAAATAAATCTCTGCTTTATTTTGGAAGCTGATAATCTGTTTCTTAAGTTCCACAGGTCTACAGATGCAAAAGAATTTTCCCAAAGGTTGGACTATTTTGTGAGGATATTGGGATATGGTGATATGGTGAATGTATTTTGCATGAAGGAAAACCACATATTTGGGAGTTCATAAGGTCAACTGTGGTAAAACAAATTATATACATACTAAAAACATATGTTCTTAAACTTCATACTTGTTCCTGTATTTGTGAATCCACTTGTAAATAAGGCCCTTTGAAAACATTATCAGTTAAAGTGTGGGCTCATTTGGTTAAATAGGATCTTAAGACTCAGCATGATCCTTTATTCATATTAGTGGAGACATTATAAAAAGCCAGAAGTCAGAGGAAACCACAGAAGAAGGAAACTGATGATACAGCCTTATGTTAGAGAACAGCCACAAGCAAAACTACTGAAGCTGGGGAAAAAAATGACCTCTCCTATGCCTTGATTAGGTACTTTTGGACAATAAAACCATGAGCCAACAAATTCTTGTTGTTTACACCAACTCAACAGGTGCTCTTTGTCATAACATCCTAGAAAATTCTAGAAAACTAAGACAGAGTCTGGAAGATTGAATTCGTGAATTAGCAAAGCACAGAAAAGTTGAAAGAGAATGGAATGTAGAGAACACAAAAATCCTACCCAGAGCTGGGCACTTAAATGGCAAATGATTTTAGTAATGGACTACTCCCGTCTTTGCCTTGGTCTGTCTTCTGGTACTTACCTGTTACCAAAGTCTACTCTCTATTCATACTTCTATGCTAGTGTTTCTTAACATTTCTTCTATTACTGTCCTATAAGAAGCCCTTTTTAATATTTTGAAGAATCAACTTCCTCTTCACACTTATGATTTTAATACCACAGACACATGTTCAATTACTGTGGTCCTTTATACAATTATCATTGTCAAATCTAAGAATGCTTAATAGCAAAGAATTTCTAGCTTCTACCTTCCCTTGCATCTGAAAAATTCTGCTCTTACTCCAGGGCCCATTAGACCACTGGATCCTAAGCTTTAATGTGCAAATCACCTGTCAATTTTTTAAAATACAGATTTCAACTCAGCAGGTTTTGATCTAAGTCTGCCTTTCTGCGAGGTCCCATGTGAAGCTGATGTTGCTGGTTCATGGACCCCACTTGGGATAGTGACACATAGAGGGTTGTGAGCTTTTTTCCATCACATTCATAGACTAACAGAGAAGAACTTTTCCTAGTGCTACTGCCATATCTTGTGAACAAATATATTAGTCTTAGGCTGATTTTCATCAGGCAAGATAACCCTTCCCCATTATCCATCACATACATGGAATTTATCATTACAGATATGATGATCTTGGTGGAAATGGACACCTGTCACTGCTCAGATTCCTGATTTTCCTCATTTATATACTGATTTGCAGATGAAGAAGCTTTCCCATCCTAATAGTCCTCACATATACCTATAAACATATCTCAGTTCAGTTTCTTCATACAACATAGTAAAGTTTTCGATGCTTGCTTACTTTTGTAGCTCTCCTCTAGGTGTCTTCTACTTTCTCATGGCATTTTTTCATGTGCAATATTCATCAAAATATAAAGTACAATATCACTGTTATGATTATTACAAAATAATGTGGAATCAAACCACTTTTTATCTCCATGCAGCACATTTATTAGTGGTCCATTTTTACAAAAAAATCTAAAGTATATCAGAAGAGTATAGTAAGTATATCTAGTAAGAGTTGATAATCAACTGCAAATAACAGTTGAATAAAAAGAGATTCTAAACCTTTCTGTGTGTTTATTTATCCTCATCTTACAGGTACAGGATTAGGAAATCTAGGGCTGTTATTGCAACTCAATGACATTATTAAGAATTCCATCTTGTTTTAGTTTACTCAACATGTGTTTTTCATCCTCATGGTCACAGATTATCTACTGAACTTCCACACCTTTAATCCACATCCCAATGAGAAAGACTGGGAGCAGATTTAAGGATGTAGTACAAAGAGAAATGCTGATAGGACTTTTTCAAAATTCCATTTTTTGAAGAATAACATCTATACAGACGAGTACCATTTCATAAGTGCAATGAATTTTCAAAAAAATGAATTTCATCTATGCAACCAGAACCCAGGTGAAAAAAACAGAATATGGTCAGCCAGAAGGATCTCTGTGCCCAATTACTGTCACCCTTTCCATGCTTAAGCCAACCAAGATTCAGAATATTAACACCAGAGTGTATATTTGTGTTTCTAAATTTTATATAAATGGATTCATTCAATATATATTCTTATGTGTATGGATTCTTTGCTGAACAATAAATTTGTGATTCTGTCTTTTTTCTGTTTTTAAAATGAAGAACATGCATGTTTTCCTAATAACTCATATAACAGACTACAAATTAAATCTCTTGGAGCAAATATGTGGTACATGGTATGATAGGTGGAATATTGTGCTTCCAGTGATTCCCATATTATAATCCCTGGAACCTTTGAATATGTTTCCCACGTGACATAGAGGAACCAAATTAGCAGATGGCACTAATATACTCAGCTGACCATCAGATAGGGAGATTATCCTGGATTAGTAGGTCAGGATATAATGTAAAGGAGGAAGCAGAAAAGTGAGTGCCAGAGTGGTGCCAGGTGAGAAGACTCGATGGTCATTTCTTGTTTTGAAGATGGAAGAAGGTCATGAATCAAGGAATGTTGGCAGCCTCTAAGAAGCTGGAAAACACAGAAAAAAACAGATCTTTGCTTGTAGTCCCCAGAGTATTACACAGCCTTGCAGACACCATGATTTTTGGCAAGAAAAATCATTTTGGAATTTTGACCTTCAAGGTTGAAAGAAAACAAGTTTGTGTTGTTTTAGCCACTAGGTCTGTGGTGATTCATTATGTCATTAATAGGAACTAATACACATGGTAAACCCTGAGTTTCTGGCATGGCTGTAAAATTTATGATTAAGCTAAGTATAATGCCCATTCTCTCAAAATCAGTGTACAACTGTTAACAAAAAATACAGGTAGAGGCCACTTAACCATGTATTCCAAAAAGAATATTTTGAGATGAAAACTTTTTTTGAGGAGAGTATGAAAGTAGAATCCAACTACCAAGAATTATAAAGTCGAGTTTCCCACATTTGGAGAAATATCAAGGGTCAGACATCAGGAGTACAATGGATAAGCCTCACCCTGGGAAAAACATCTTTTTGATAATGCTATGTCCCCTGCCAGGTAAATATGGGATGATAATTTTTAAAAAGAGGAATAAAGATGGAGTTTTTGCCTACTTATTATTAAAATGTGTAATAAAGTCGTGTTGATAAAAACATTGAGAAGTTGGATTAATTCAAAATAGATATATGCAGCAGAATAATAAAACATAAATCCTGTGAAATAAAAGCAATTAAATTACAAAAGTGACATCAAAATCAATGAGTGAAGGAAGAATTTAAAACTGGGAATTCTACACATGTGCATGATTGTTTTATAAATTCATAACATCTGAAATTAAAACATATTTAAAAAATAATAGAGTGGTTTGGCAGAAAAATACACAAAATATAAGATAGGGATTATAGTTAATAGTAATATTTTGACAATGCTCTTGCATATTTGGCAACAAATGTTTGACAACAATGCAAGGTGTTGGAAGGGTGATGTATTTGATCCTTCCATCTTGGTGATGTATGTTTATTTTGTACATTCACAAATTTTATTATATTTACTTTATATATTGTTTATGTACGTATGAATGCTATAATACAATAAAATATAGAATATAAATGGTGCTTGTACAATTGATCATTTGTTGGAAGGATATAAATTGAATTCATAGCTTAACATCAATTACCATAAATTGAAGTTGGAGTAGAGATTAAAAATAGTATAAGTCTTCTAGAGGAAATTATAGACTAACTCTCTGAGCATAAATTGAAATGAAAGAAAAACAAAGGGATAATACTGAGCAAATAAATGATGGACTTATGCCCATGAAGACTTGCATGTGTCAACATTATAAATAAAATAGCCCACAAATGAAAAACTAAGGAAAATATTTAAAATATATTTGATATTAAAAAGCTTAACAATGTGGGTGTATGAAAAGATAAAAATATGCTTAATGTAAATTATGGATATAGCTAGTAGTACAATTTTAATAATCTTTAATCAGTTTTAACAAAGGTACCACAATATTCAGTGTCAACAACAATTTCACTTGAAATTTCTGTAAATCTACAACTTTGTGAATTAAAAAAAATAAAATAAATGTAAATAAGGATAAAACATAATAAAATTTTAAAAAATCAAAGGATGTGAACCAACGATTCAGAAAGCAAAAAAAATAATTTATAAAGGTGACAATAAGCTCAGATTCACTAACAATGGAAATGGGAATGAAATAAAAAATCCAGGAATTCTAATTTCCCAATAACCACTTTGACAAATAAATTACCAATGCCCAGAGGTGGAGAAGATATGGTAAATATGAAATCTATGAATTACCAATGGAAGGTGACTTGACCAAAAAGGGTCTAAATCTTTGTTTTGTTTTGTTTGGGGGCTGCATCCACCAGAGACCAAACATTCCATGTTTGGGAAGCATCTGTCCAGAAGTGGGAGTTTAATTCAAAACAACTCCTGAACTATTTGAAGTTTAGCTATTATGACTACTATGTTCAACTGCGGTGAATACAATTTGATGCCTAAGGGAGTGTCCTCACTTTAGACAGGCTGGGTTTGAACCCTACCTTTGTCTTTTCATTACCTCTGTAACTTTTGGTCTAGTTGCCTAATTACTGTAGGTCCTTCCTCATCTGTAACAAAGAAAAAGTGATACTAATCACATCAAATAACTACAAAAAATAGGTATAAAAAATAGGTATAAAAAGAAAATAGGTATAAAAAGATTAAAACACTGTTAACTGATTTTCATTTTTATTCAACGATTTTGTAGTTCTTCTCCAGCTGAAAGTCTTTCATTAATTCAATATAATTGTATTTTTTAGGTCCAGACTCCGCTGTATATTTACTCATCCACTGATCTATTTGTCTGTCCATTCAACAAATATTGTCTCAGCATGAACTCCATACTAACATTTCTAATAGACATTGCAGTAACAAAGACAGATGATATATACTCTTGAAATGGAGAAATATATATTAGGGTGAGTAAGAAAATTCAATAAAGTAATATGATTCAAGGAAAGTGACTCAAATGAAAGGGAGAAAGTCTTGGCATTTATTTCATTTTCATAACCTCAGAACACATTTTTGTAAAAGAGTCACCAGGGCAACATTTCCAAAATAGGCAAAAATCCCATCAATTCAGAGGGTAAATAAAAATGCATACAATGAAATTTACTCATATATATTTGAATGTGGTTGAAAGGGGGAAATTTAGGTTGCATATATGTTATTAGAATAAAAAACCCATAAGATTGTACAACACAAGCATAGGACTCTAATGTAAACCACAGACTACAGTCAATAGTGCTATTTTAATTCACTAATTATAACATATCTGTCACACTAATGCATTATGTTAACAATTTGATGGGTATATGGGAAATCTTTATTTTCAGCATGATTTTTCTGTAAATTTACAACTTATCTGATAAAAACAGAGTGAAAAGACAACCTACATAATGGGAGAAAATATTTCAAAACCATATTAATGTTAGGGGTTTAATATACAGAATATTTGAAGAACTCTTACAACTCAACAACAGAACACAAACCCAATTTAAAATGGGTAACAGACTTGAATACATAGTTCTCAGAAGAAGGTATACAAATGGCCAATAAGCACATGAAAAGAAGCTCAATGTCATCAGTCATAGGGATTAACTACTGATACATTCAAAATGTTGATGAATCCTGGAAACATTATGCTAAGTTAAAGAAGCCAAATAAAAATGTCAACTATTGTACATTTCCATTTATATAAAATATCCAGAATAGGTAAATTCAGAGAAAATGCTGATTGGTGTTTGCCATGGTTTTAGGAAATTAGAGAATGGCAAGTAAATGTTTAATGGGTCTGGGCTATTTTTTAGGATGATGAAAATATTTTGGAACTAGATAGAGGTGGTGATTGCACCACATTGTGAATATACTAAATGCCACTGAATTGTTTTCTTGAAAATGGATAATTTCTTGCTATGTGAATTTCACCTCATAAAATTGCTTGGAAAAAAGGGAATGATGTTCTTCATCTGCCACTGAAACCACTGTTGTACAGTCCCTAGATTATCTTCTGGCTGAAGTTATTATAAATATAAGAATGTTCTTCTATTAAAAATGTTAAGAATATGATGATATATTGGACAATTACAACTATGGTAATTTATGGATGATAGTTAATAATACCATAATAACTTTTCAGGAAAGCAAAGAAGATACTATATCAATTGTAAGAGACAACAATGGGGAGCTTAATGGGTTATGGGATTTTTCATTTTGGAGTATTGAAAATGTTCAAAAATAAACTGAAGTAGTATCAGCACAAGTCTGTGATGAAAATGAGAGCCACTGAGTATACATATTGAATGGCTTGTGCCAGGCATGATACTATAAAACTCAGAGAATCCAGTGATGGAAGATAGACTGTGGTTAACAAAACAAATATGAGAACATTCTCTCATGAATTATAACAAATATTTAATACTAATACAGGGTGTTAATAATAGGGTGAGTTGTGGGAAAATACACCAAATGTAAGATATGGACTATGGTTAGAAGTAATATTTTGATGATGATCTTTCATCATTTGTAAAAATGTTCCACAACAATGCAAGGTGTTTTTGGTGGGTGGAAGTATGGGAGCCCTGTATAATGATATGCATGTTTGTCTATAATTTCACAACTTTTACTATACTCTTATTGTTTATGTATGTTCATGTATGAATGATATACTTCAATGTTTAGTAGCTATGTTTCACTATTTGTATATCAGTTATAACAATGTTACCATCCACACATAAAAAGGTATTAATATGGGGGGGATGAAAGGGGGAGGATGTTGGGTATATGAGAGTCTCCTGTATTCTGTGTGTGACTTTGCTGTGACTTAAAACTTCTTTGAAAACAAAATGAAAAATAGTGAGACGAGACATTGGGGAGTGAGAGGGGGAAGGTGCCACTGTACAGACTGGAGACCAGATATTGCAGTGATGAAAGGCAAAAGGTAAAAAAATAATAATTATTATTATTTTTCATTTTTTTAATATCTCAATCTTTAATTTTATTTTTAGTTTCTTAAAAATTTTAAGTATTTTATCTCTTACATTTAAATTTGTCATTATTATTTCATTTTACTATTCATTGTATTCAGCTATTGTAATGGCTTCACCGTTGAAGAAGCTTTGGATCACAGAAGGGTTACAACTGGGCCTGGGGAGGATCATTGGTGTGGGGTGTCAGGGATGGGGCATGCATGAGAGGAAGTTGACCTGACTACAAATATAAGGTATATAAAAATGTTCAAATGTTCAAAGGACATTGTCACAGTGGGTGGAGAATCACTCAATAAATGAGAGAATACTAAATTCCAATCCTGGAGAGCTCTGCCACATTTTCCAAGGGAGCAGCAACAGTCCCCCAAGTGCAGGGACAGTGACTGGTGAAGAAGGATGATCCACTGATGGGTCCTTGATATTGATGACTAGCCTTATGAGTCTTTGTGCTTGAAATTGAAACAGCCTATTGTTATCGGGTGCCTAAGGGTTGCCTCCTGAAAGCCTCCTTGTTGCTCAAATAGGGCCTCTCTCTAAGCCAAACTTAGCATATGAATGTATTACCTTCCTCCCAGCCTGGGACATGGCTCCCAGGGATGAATTTCCCTGGCAACAAGGGATTGCGATCAAGTGCCAACTGACAATGCAACTGGAAAAAGTCCTTGCATAAAAGGGGGAAAGGATAAAGACAAATGAGTTTATATGGCTAAGAGACTTCAAAATGAGTCGGGAGGTCATTCCAGAGGTAACGCTTACACACATCTCAGTAGTATCTCATAGAATTCCAAAGTGGATATCAGCCCAAATAGGGGGATTCCTGAGCACTCTGGAGACACCCAAGTCCTATGTCAGGGTAGATAGATCCAGAGTGTGGCACCTTGCCAGTGTGCCCTACTTTGGAGTTTGTGCTTCTAAGAGTGACAGAGTTGGACTCAACTATGTCTTCCTTGCACATGGTTTATCTGTCCTTTCTGTTTAAACCTATACTTGGTGCTGTAGTTCATAGGTATACATCCAGAGACTCAAGTCTTTGGGCTGTCCATGAGCCAGCTGGGCCCAGAACCTCAGTGGAGCTTTAATTCCTACACTACAGTTCACTGGACTCACTCAGAAAAACTGGTGGGGAGATGATGATGGACAATGGAAATTCCAGGAAATGGAGAGAGTCTGCAGCTGCAGGCAGGATAATCCCATCCATCTTCCCCATGGGATATAAACCCCCTCTCAATTGGAGGTGGACTGGACATCACCATCCCAGAATCCTCAGGATGGGGGGAAGAGCTATGGACTAGAGTGGACTTACTGGTATTCTACTATAGCATATTTTGATTCAAGCAATGGAAGAAATTGATGTGGAGTCAGTGGCCACTGGAGACTCTGGGGGCAGAGAGAGGGAAAAGCAGATGTAATACAGGGGCTTTTTTGGGACTTGAAAATTATCCTGAGTGACATTGCAATGACAGATATAGGCCATTTTATATCATCTTATAACATGCAGAACTATGTGGGAGAGAGTGTGGTCTACAATGTGAACTGAGGTCCATGCTTAATGGCAAAGCCCCAGGATGCATTTACCGATTGCAATTAATGTGCCACACTAATGAAGGATGTTTATATGGGAGGTTGTGGGAGGTGTGG
>JAQZBX010033127.1:12500-25631 GCA_029593785.1 Cabassous unicinctus | reverse complement strand
CCACTGTTCAAATATCAGGGTTGTGTTGGATTTGCAAAAATGTACTGAGGGCTCTCCATCTTTTTCTATCGCTGGAACAAATTGCACAAAGATAGAACTTAACAATTTCTTGAAAGCTTGGTCAGAATTACCCATAAAGTTGCCATGGTCTAGTAATTTGCTACTTCTTGAGTTAATTTTAATAGTTTTTATTTTCCATTTTTACAAATACCCTGAAATATATTTGTGTTATTCTTGTAGAACTTTTAAAGCTCCTTATATGTAGCTGTATATGTTTTATATTTCCCAATATTTTTTGTGGTTTTTTCTTGGCCATACCTACCAAAGAGTTTTCCATTCTATTGACCATTTTTTAAAAATCAGTTTTTTATTTTATTGATAAACTCTACCATTTTTCTACTACGTATTTTCTGCTTTTACTTTTACTAATTTGTTCCATTTCTTTTAGAATTATTTTGTTATTCTTTTTTGCAATCTTATTTAGATTGAATGCTTACTGTGTTTATTTTCAATGTGTGTGTTGTTTTTTTATGTTTGTGTGTTTTGCTTTGCTTTCTTAAGGCTATAATTTTTTCTCAATATGACCTTGGCCTATTCCATATTATACATAGTGGGCTCATTGTCATTCACATTTAAATAGTTTGCAATACTTATTGTTATTTCCTCTCTAAGCCAGGTTGTTAAGAAACCTGATACTACTTTCCAGAAAGAAAAGAACATTTTGTTCTTGCAATTTTAACTCTGTAAAGACATTGATTTTTAAAAAATAATCGACAATTATTCACATGAGTTTTCCTTTACTTTCTTGTCCATCACAGTTTCTTGAACCTTCCATTTATATGTATTGTAATTAATAATGTATTTATAATTACTTTCATTCTCGCCATTTCTGAGTCTGCATTTTTAAAATGTCTTTACTTTGTGAAAATTTTTAAGTGATAGTTTGACTGGTTATGAAATTCTAGGCCCCAAATTATTTTCCCTCAGAACTTCTAAGGTGTTGCTTTTTATCCTCTTGAAACCCATATCTACAATCCAAAGTCTGTTTTAAACCTGATCTTTTTACTTTGTGGGCCAAAATGTTTACATTTTACTTACTCCACCAAAATGTAAGTTGCATGAGTACAATGAGTACAGGAATTTTTGTCTGTTTTTTTAATCACTACAAAAATCCCCAGCCCCATAATAATGCCTGGAACATAGTGGTTGCTAAATAAATTATTTCATGAATGAAAGAAAGCTTGTTTCTTCTTTGCATAGTTGTTTGTAATGAACTTCCCTTTAGATCTTCTGCCTCTATATTGCTCAACACACTTGGTGAGGAGTCCAGGGAGAGCAGGGATGAGATCTGCTTGTATCATTGATTTGTTGAAGTAAGACCAAGTTGTTTTCTGTTTATCTTGGGTGTCACCAGCCACCCAAGTACCCCTTTAGCTCTTTGATCTAAGATCTCACACTTTTTGTTCCCAACTGGAAGCAGATAACCCATATTAGACTTAGCTTATGTACTTTCTCAAATTCTCTCAGTTTCACCTGTCATATAGACCTTAAGCTGATTACTCTGCCTCAGTCATCCATGGCAAATAACTTGCCACAACCCTGGATCTTGGATCCTCCCAAACTTCTACATTCAAACTCTGATAAAGTGCTACACCATGACTTTTGGATTTGTTTTCCCCAGCAGATGCTAAAGAGCCCAGGTGATGCTATCAGGATGTTCAGGGAATATAAAACTCATAAAGCAAATCTACATCAATTCCTCTCTCCTGCTAATGGACTATTCCCAGGCACAGTTTTTCCCATATAGTCACTGTGGGGACTTTTCGTGTGTTTGAGTGGAAATGCCTTCCAGACAACCTGCTGTGTCTCTTTCCAACTTTTCATGAAGCAGTAGCCAGCACACATATACATCAGCTTACATTCTTTCCACATGCTTCACTTTTCCCTTAGTCTCGCTCTCCTGGGATTGCGCCTTACAATGAAGCATTAGCGTCTGAGCTTTACCTCTGGTTCTGTTTTCTAGACTGTCCAGACTAAAACTCCCCTTTATGGCTGCTTTGTTGCCTTCCCTGGGAAGGGCCCCTTTCCACAAATGCTACACCATCTCTGGGCAGGGAACTCTCTAGATATGGGACTCAGCTTGACCAACAGCTCTGTCCTAAGTGCTATTTGGATAAAGATTTCCTTCTTCAACCCAATCCCGTCCATTGTGTTCCTTTCAGGTTTTCCTCTTGGCTTCTAAATGACCACGAACTCTGTATCTTATTTTGTACTATATTTTTTGGTTGATTTGTTTCTGTTTATAACTTTTCTGTCAATTTTAGGGATTTGATTGGGACTGGAAGTCTGCAGTTTTTCAGTCTTCTATTTTAACCCGGAAACTTCAAATCACATTAAACCTTCAAGCAATATATTTTTAAAAGTTTTAAGAAATGTTTTATTGGCAGTTCTTTATATTATTTATTAAACCCCATTCTTTGAATACAACCAAATGTCTACATTTTAAGCCTGGGGCAGGAAATATGGGGTTGGATTCACAAATTTTGTAGGGTAACCTTAGAGGAAGACAATATAATACATATCCCTGGTTCTCGTTTTAAACTTCTCCCTAGATTAATATATACCCTTAGAATTGTTGAAATATTTCTGGTTTTCTTCAGTTTCCTTCTTCAATCAATTCTTTATCTCTTCCCAGTGTATGTCTGTATTTTTATTTTAAAAACAGTCAACATAAATGATTATATAGGACAGGCGCGCCGGCACTACCCAGCTGGCGGGCCTGGCTACCCTCCTGCCCTGAGCAGGCGGGAAAAGAAAGACTGGGCTGGCTGGCGGGCTGGCAACAATGGGGAACTTCTTCGCTGCCCCCAACTGCCCGCGGAAAAGCACGCAGTAGGGTCTGTCCTTCAGGCTGCTCCGGGGCTGGCTAGATGACAGAAGTGGGTGGAGAACTGTAGGAGAGCAGACTAAAAAGATAAAACACATGATCATCTAGGTAAACATTATCGGTTATGTGACACTTTGAGACCTCTAGGATCTGTAGAACTAGTCCTTATAGGAGCATTATCTTCAAGATCAAGCTATACCAACAATATTTGATCTTACCAGTCATTTGAACAATCCACATAGTAGACACAGAAAATGAATAAAAGCATTGAGTGAAGATGAAATCAGGACACTGAAACAGAGAAAAATTGATGAAACTTCTGAACAGGAACAAAAACATAAAGAAACAAACAGCAATGTTTAGAAGCCCAGTGCAGAAGGAGGGGTGAAGACATTTTACCTTTAACCATTGAAGAGAAGGGATAAAAAGAATACCTAAAATCTTTATTTGAAATTTTTATTCTTAGGGGAAAACAAAACATACTTCTGGATGAACTCCCCGAAGGTCTCTTTATTCCTGATAACTTTCAAGCACTGCTGGAGTGCCGAATAAATTCAGAAGGCGCTTTGAGACAACAGCAATTAGCACGTTGTTCTCTTCAAAAACACAGCAGAAACAGATGCTAGAGCTATGCGAAAGCTGCATTCTGGAAGAAACCCTTAGGGAAGTGGGAGACTCACAGTCTTTCCATTATCACTGATGATGTGGTGGACATAGCAGGGGAAGAGCACCTGCCGTGTAGGTGAGGTTTGTCAATGAATCTCATAATCTGAGAGAGGAATTTGCCAGCTTCCTGCTTTATGAAGCTGGTGCAGAAATTTTGGCTGTGAAATTTCACACTACAATAATTGACAAGTGTGTGCCAAACATGGAGTACTGTCTGTCGTGGATAGGCTTACATTGTGTCCAGAGGATTTTCTTCCAAAATGAAGGTTGTTGCTTCTAGACTTCTAGAGAAATAACCCCAAGCTGTCTACACACTCTGCTCTTCCTGTGCCTTAAATATGTGGGTAGCGAAATCAGTGCCTGTGTTGGGAGTATCTGTTGAATTGGAAATGATTAAGGCAGTTTCTTCTTTTTCCCATTGATTACCACAACTACTTTTAGAACTTGACAATGTAATTTCTGTCCTTTTTTAGAGTAATGAAGAAAGGGGTAATGAGCTGAAAGAAATTTGCCATTCTCAATGGACAGGTAGGCATGGCACTTTTGAAATTTTGGTGAATCTCCTGCAAACACTTGTTTTATGTTTAGGTGGTATAAAAAGTGACACAAAGTTAGATAGAATAATTATGTAGCTGGCCAAGCATTTGTCCTCTGAAGTGCTGTAACAGATTTTGACTTCATTGTTACCATTGTTCTTAAGACTGTCTTATTTTTTACAAGAGCCTTTGGGAAAAATCTCCAGGGGCAAACCTCCAATGTCGTCTTTGCAGCCAGCAGCTTGTCTTCAGTGCTGCATTCACTTAATGAAGTAATGGTAAATATTGAAGCTTATCATTAATCTTGGTTTAATGAAGCCACAAATTTCGCAACCAAACTTGATATTCAAATGAAACTTCCTGGCAAATTCTGCTGGGCTCAGCAAGGTAACCTGGAGTCTTAGCTAACGTCAGAGAGTTACTATAAAGAAACCCTAAGTGTGACAACAGTGGAGAACATTATTCAGGAACCTAAAAGATACATTCTCAAAACAGCACTTCAAAGCTCTTAAATGCTTATCTCTGGTGCCCAATGTCATGGGACAGCTCAAATTCAATGTGTCAGAGGAACACCATGCTGACATGTACAGAAGTGACTTACCCAATTCTGACACACTCTCAGCCACACTTCATTGTTGAAGAATCAGGTAGAAACACAGAGGAAAAGATACAGTGCTTCCATCCACCATTTATGAAGCCCTCCACCTGCATAACACCAAATTTTTTCTTAATGTTTATGCATTGTTGAAGATCTTGTGTGTTCTTCCCATGATGAATTTTGAGTTTGAATGCTATGAAAATGGACAAAAGTGTCTCAAAGCATACTTGAGGAACACTTTGGCAGACCAAAGTTCAAGTAAGTTGGCTTTGCTTAATATAAATTTTGATATAAAACATGATCTAGATTTAATGGTGGACACATATATCAAACTCTATACAACTAAATCAGAGCTTCCTACAGACAATTCAGAAACCCTTGAAAATAAGAGACTTTTAAAATAGGTTTTCTCTTCTATTTGGAGGAAAAACTGTAAGGTGTATGTAGGCTGTTTAATTACTGAATATCTTTAGGTCTCCCATTGAATACATTAGTCATTAATAATCTATCTATTTAAAGGGCCCCTGTTTGAACTCTCATGCTTTGAAGACCCATCTCTTCTTCTAGAAGATATGACTGAAAGTGCCACATTTCATTTCTGTGTGATCTCTGTTAGTGGCACTCTGGAATTATTTCAGTTAAGTCATCTTTTTTTTTTTTAAAGATTTATTTATTTACTTTTTATCCATTTTTAAACCTCTCCCCACCCTGTTTCTTCTGTTTTTGTGTCCATTCGCTGGGCAGTTCTCTGTGTCCATTTCCTGCCCTTTCTTCTCATCCTTCTCCTCCTGTCTTTGATCCTGGGAATCTCCGATGTGGGAGAGAGGCATTCTGCCACCTGCGCCACCTCAGTTTCTGGTTTATCGGCATGTCTCGTCTTGGCTCTCCCCTCCGTCACTCTCCTGCTACATCACCATCACCCGCTTGTGGGGCCTGACGGCACACCCATGCGTGGGGCCTGGGGGCGGGGCCTGGCAGTCTGTGCACCTTCTATATTTTTTCTTTATTTTACCAGGAGATCCTGGGGATCGAACCTAGGTCCTTCCATATGGGAGATGGATGCCCAACCATTTGAGCCACATCTGTGCCCCCAGTTAAGTCCTTTTAAACATAACATTTATCAGCACTGTGGCTTAATCATCAAGTTATAAGTCCAGTTATCAGTACTTTGAAGAAATAAATTTTGAGGAGGTGTGGAAGGAAAGAAATACATTTTGTTAAATGTTGCAATGAGGCTCATGACTGAAAGTAGGAGTTTTAAGTATACTGTTAAAAATTTGTATTGGACAGTTAGGGAATTACCAGAGAGTGACAGAAACTGAAGTTTGCCCAGCAAACATTTCAGTGTAGATGTTCTCTTTATCAAATGAACCTAAAGGAGCAAGTTACAGTTAAATTTCGAATGCCTTTTTCCATATCTGGTGGTGCTGTTTACATTCCTTTTTTGAGCCTACACCTTCATAAGCTTTTTAGCAGGTATGTGTTGCACACTTCTGTTTCATGGTCAAGACAGAATCAAGAGGCCATGGATACTGACAAATGATTTGTCTCTTTTTTTCTGTCTATTTCCATGACTATATCTACTGTCTCATCTTGATTTATAAACAAAACCTAGAACACCTACAAAAATTAGTGTTTTGTGGTTTATCTAGGAATAGTACAAAAAATATTGCTGTTATTTTTGGTGAAGAAAATCAATTTTGTACCGTTTATTTCAATCTAAATAAAAATGTGAATTTTATTTGAAAAAAAACATAGTATACAATCATAGTAACAGTTAAGTTAGTGTGATACTGACAGAAATAGACAAATAAATCACTAGAAAAGAATAATGGTCGGAAAGTATGTTGTGCAATAACTACACCCTTACTATGCGGGAAATGAGGCAACACAAACCAGTGGGAAATTTTTAAACACTTTCTGCAACCAAATGTAGTTAGTAGACCAAATTACAATTGAGATTAATTAAATTGCTAATCAAAAAATCAAAATATTACTGGGGTAGTTAAGTAGGCTTACAGAGATTGGAATGCTAAAGTAGATTTATCATGAAAGACCTACCTGCTCACCCACTTCAGGAATGTTCAGAGGACTCATCTTTCACGGGGACTGTGAGAATTAAATTTGTGAGCCTAACTCTCTCATCCCTGAAGAGCTCTATGGCTGCTCTTTGTAGGTCAGATATTGTGTAGGAACTGCTGTCATTGAACTGGAGCCTTAAACACAGTCGGGATGATTGGATCCCAGGTTGCAGAAGTCAAGGGGCAGCACTTAATCAGCAAAGACAAGGTGGGCATGGCTACCACAGGGACAGCAGACTCAAAGCAGTAATCAAAATAGTTTGACTCACACAGACCTATAGCATCGGCTAGTATATCATAGGGTACCTAAAAGTAAAAGAGATGGGCAGTCTACTAAATTCTTACTTTATTTGTATAAGCAGAAGAGTTCTAGGTCAAGTGAAAAAAAATCTAACTTGAATTACAAAAACAGTGAGACTTGGCCCTTTAATCAACTCCCACACTTAAGACAGTTTACAGAGCCAAAGCCCATTAAATGAAGGAAAGACCCAGTCCCTTTGGGGAAGAACTCTGTGAAACTGCCAACAATTTACACTGTTAATCATCCTCCCACCCTTCTTTAAAGGTACCTAGGGCCTTTTAATCAGGGTAACTTTGCATTGGGGAAAATGAAATAATCAGATATTTCAGGAATTATTAGACACCACTTTGGAAGTAACATTATTTCCAGGAGACCCAAAATATCACTGTGGTCCACAAGTCAGAGCAGGGGCTCATGGAGGTCAGGTCATCAGTGGAGTCTTAGCTCAGGTCCATCTCACAGTGGGTCCAGTTGGTCCCTGGACCCATTCTGTGATTATTTCCCCAATTGTGGAATACATAATTGGAACAGACATATTCAGTTTAGCCATTTGATATTGTTTATGAATTCCAAAAACAGATATTGGATTATGTTTGTGAACTGGTCTGTCCCTCTGTGCGTATTAGATTGAATTGGATTCAGAGGTTTCACTTTTACTTGATTAAATAATAATTAAGGCTTTGATTGGGCCATATCAGTAGTACGTTGAGTCTACGCCCACCAAGGTGGTGGGGACTCACAGAGAAAATGACAAGGCACAGGAGTTAGTTGGAGTTTTGAGCTGGAGCCCTGGGAAGTAAACACACAGAGAAGCAGATACATTAGACACGGCAGAGGCCCTGGGAAGAGAGGCGAGCCGTTTGCCTGATAACCTACAGCTGACCTTGTAGAGAGAACAGAGCAGCTGAGCCTGGAGAGGAAATTTCCAGGTGTCCAGTGGTATGGGGCACATCAAAATATCCCTTCTAAAGTGAAGGATAAGCTGTTGCATCTGGCCCCTCCTACAACCAAAAAAGAGGCATAATGCCTAGTTGGTCTCTTTGGACTTTGGAGACAACATATTCCGTATTTGGGTGTGCTACTCCATCCCATTTACCAAGTGACCCGAAAAGCTGCTAGTTTTGAGTGAGGACTGAAAGAAGAGGAGGTTCTGCAACAGATTCAGGCTGCTGTGCAAGCTGTCCTGCCACTTGGGCCATATGATCCAGCAGACCCAATAGTGCTGAAAGTGTCATTGGTAAATGAAGATGCTATCTGGAGACTTTGGCAGGCCCCAGGAGGAGAGTCACAGCACAGACCTATAGGATTTGGAGGCAAAGCCCTGCCATCCTCCTCAGATAACTACTCTCTTTTTGAGAAAAAATTTATGGCCTGCTACTAGGCCTTGGTAGAGAAAAAATGCTTAATGATGGGCTGCCAAGTTATCATGACAACTGAACTGCCCATCATGAACTGAGCATTGTCTGACCCACCAAGCCATAACATTGAGCTTACACAGCAGCACCCAGCCCCTTTCTGGGACATCCCTGAAGGATGGTGGTGAAGGGAAATACTCCCATTGGGCAGAACTTCAGGGGGTATACCTGGTTCTTCATTTTGCTTGGAAGGAGAAATGGCTGGAGGTGAATTTGAATACTAATTCTTGGGCTATTGCCAATGGTTTTGGTTGGATGGTCAGGGATTTGGAAGAAACATGGTTGGAAAATTGGTGACAAAAAGATCTGTGGGACAAGTATGTGGAAAGACATTTCTGAGTGGGCAAAAAACATGAAAATACTTGTGTCCCACATGAATGCTTAGCAGAGGAAGATTTTAATAATCAAGTGTATAAGAGGACCCATTTTGTCAATACCAGTCAACTTCTTTCCCCAGCCACTTCTATCATTGCCCCATAGACTCATGAACGAAGTGGCCATGGAAGTAGGGATGGAAATTATGCATGGGCTCAGCAACATGGACTTCCACTCAAAAAGGCCATCCTGGTGACAGCCACTGCTGATTGTCCAATCTGCCAGCACCAGAGACCAGCACTCAGTACTGGATATGGCACCATTCCCTAAGATGATTAGTCTGCTCCCTGGTGGCAGGTTGATTACATTGGACCACTTCCAAAATGGAAGGGGAAGAGTTTTGTTCTAATTGGAATAGACATATGATCCTGATATGGGTTTGCCTACCATGCATGCAATGCTTCTGCCAAAACTACCATCTGTGGACTTATAGAATGCCTTATCCACCATCATGTTATTCCACCGAGCATTGCTTCTGCTCAAGGACCTATTTTATAGCAAATGAGATTTGGGAATGGGCACATGCTCATAGAATTCACTGGTTCCCATCATCCTGAAGTGATCGAATGGTGCAATGGCCTTTTGAAGACTCAACAATGCTAAGTGGGTTGCAATACATTCAGGCTGAGGCAATGTTCTCCAGGATGCTGTGTATACCATAATTGGCACCCACTCTACAGTGCTGTTTATCCCATAGCCAGTATTCATGGGTCCAGGAATCAAGGGGTGGAAATGGGAGTGGCACCACCCACTATTACTTTTAGTGATCCACTAGGAAGATTTTTGCTTCTCATCTGCAACCTTAAGCTCTGCTGGTCTACAGATCTTATTTCCAAAAGGAGGAGTGCTTCCACCAGAAGACACAATGATTCCATTGAACTGAAAGTTATGATGCCACCCAGCCACTTTGGGATCCTCAAGTCTCTGAATCAAGAGGTAAAAATGGGAATTATTGTACTGGCTGGAGTGATTGATCCTGACTATAAATAGGAAATAGGACTGCAACTACACAATGAAGGTAAAGAGGACTTTTCCAGGAATACAGGAGATCCCCTCTCAAACATCTCTTAGTACTGCCATGCCCTGTGATTAAAGTCAATGGAAAACTGCATCACACTAATCTATGCAGGACTACCAATAGCCCAGAAACTTCAGGAATGGAGGTTTGGGTCACCCAACCAGGCAAAGAACCATGGCCAGCTGAGGTGCTTGCTGAGAGTAATGGGAAAATAGAATGGGTAGTGGAAGAAGGTAGTTATAAATATGAGCTACAACTATGTGACCAGTTACAGAAATGGGGACTTTAATGGTTATGAATATCTTTCCTTGATTTTTTATGAGTAAGTTTATATATATAAATAAAGCAAATACCTTTGTTTTCTTCCCTATCTTATCCTCTTATTATGTGACTTAAGCTGTATTAGCTTAGTGTCAAGTATTTAAGTTATAGAATATCAAGTTTAGGAGTTAATATTACCCTAAGACTTACACCATATTCTGGGAAGAGTTAGTGTATTTTCAGCTGTACACAGGACAGTTGAGTATTGTTAGGCGAAAATATTACTGTTATTGCTTTTGTTGAGAAATTAAATATGGTTTAAGAGATGTATATGGCTCCCAAATTGACAAAGGGTGGACTGTGATGGTTAAGTTCATGTGTCAACTGACCAGGTTATGGTGCCCATTTGTTGGGTCAAACAAACACTGGCCTGATTGCTACTGTGGGGATATTTAGTGGACCTAAGCCATCAGTAAAATGATTGCATCTGTGACTGATTATATCTACAGTCAACTGAGGAGATTACTTTCAATAATGAGAGAAGTCTCACTCAATCAGTTGAAAGGAAAAGTGATGATTTCAGCAGTGAGAGGGTTGACTTTTCATCTCCACTTCAGCCAGTCAGCTTCTCCTGAGGAATTCATTGAAAAGCTTCATCAGAGTTCTCAGCTTGCATCCTACCCTACAGAATTTAGACTTGCCCATCCCCACAGTCATGTGAGCCAATTCCTATAAAAAATCTCATAGTATTTACATAATATATATCCAGATATGTATCTACTATTGGTTCTGTTTCCTTAGAGAACCATGATTAATACAGTTAGTATAGAAGAAAAATATAGGTTAATATTTATCTCTCCATGGGAAAGAATTCCAAACTAAAAGCAGTAGAAGAAATATGAAGGAAGAGAATGCTTGGCTTAACTACATAAAAATGAAAATTTTCTATGTCAAAAGCATCATATAGAAAATCAAGTGTCACATAAAACTAGGAAACATAAAAGGATCAAAAATTCCTATATAAACAATGAGAGCATGCAAATTCAGAAGGGAAAAAAAAAGAATTTCAATGAGTAGCTTAAGCTGTGATCAAAAAATTATCAGAAGAAAAACTGTTAATATCATTATCAAAAATGCAAATATAATTGAGAGATAATTCATATACCTGTCAAGTTAGCAAATATTTAAAAAGAGTAATAGTCAATAAGAGAATGTGAAATGAAACTGTTATTCTGGTCAAAGTTAAATGGTAAGCTTTTCTGGACAACAGTGAGACCACCTGTTCCAATAGCCTTAGAAATATTCTTATCATCTCACTACCAATTTTATTTCTGGAAATAAGAAAATAATCATATAAAGCAAAGACTTATGCACATAGGTGTTCAGTTTAGCATTATTTTTTATAGTGAAAACGAACAGTATATAGGACTATCAGGGAAATGCATAAATAAATTGTTATTTTATAAAGTGCAAAATAGTCTGCAATTTAAAATGGAATCTCTAAAAGGAAAATAAGTACATGAAAAGGTGCTTATGATAGAATGCTAAGACAAGAGACATTAAATAAATATGCAATATAATCTCAATCCTAATGCAATTTGCCAAAGATGATTTTTTCTTCTTATAATATTACCCATACTTTTTGAATTTTCTACAAAGAGCAAATATTACTTATATTGTCAGAAAAATAAGTATTATAAAGGAGAGTAGCCCACTAAAAGTAGTAGTCCCACTATTTTCCTAGTTATTTGGGCTTGAAATATTGATTTGTTTCTGCATCTTCACTATTTCCAACTTCTCCCTTCTCAGTCGAACCAGTCATCAACATTCAGGATTCTACCTTGAAAATATTCATTCTTTCATCCATTCTTCAGATATTTATTGATACCTACCATGTTCTTACACTTTTCTAGGGCCGAGGATACAGCAGTTACCAAACAAACAAAAATTCCTACCCTCATGGCCCTTACCTTCCAAAGGAAGGGTGACATGTTTAAAAATAAGTAAAATATATAGTACTGTGGTAGGTTGAATTATGTACTCCAATGAAAGACATGTTATTAATCTTAATCTGCATTCCTGTGGCTATGAATTTATTTGTAAATAGGACTTTTTGAAGATGTTATTACTAAATTGTAGCCAACTGAAACAGGATGGGTCTTAACCCATATTACCTATAAAGAGAAGAAACTGAAAGCCAGAAGACAGAGAAAGCCACACAGGAGCTAGAAGCTGGAAGACAGTGGAAATCAGAAAAGCAGACACAGGGAGTAAGAATTCACCATGTAACAGGAGGCAGAGATACAAGCCAAGGAACCCCAAAGTTTAGGGCAAACCAACACCAGAATGCTACAGATTTTGGAGAGAAATCATTTCCTTGCCAGTGCCTTGATTTTGGACTTCTAACCTCTGAATCCATGTTGTTAAGCCAACCCATTGTGTTGTATTTGTCACAGCAGCCTGGCAAGCTAAGACAAGCACATTAGATGGTGATGAATGCTATGGAAAAGAATAGAGCAGAGTGTACAGGATTTTCAGATACTATTGCATGTGGATGTGAGATAAAGGAGAACAAATGATGACATTCCATATCTATTTCTCTCTTCCCATGCTCATTAATACTACTCTTCACAATATATTTCTTAGTCAAAGCTTCTTAATTCTTCTTTTACAACTTCTCTTAAATGATTTCAATACTATTGCTTTTCTTTTATTGTTGTGAAATATTTTCTATTTCAAATTATACATTTTTCTACAAAAATTTGTATTAAAAGTTTATAGAAAATAACTTAACAAACACTCCTGAACCCACTTCCCAGATTTACCTACTGTTAATATCCTTCCATATTTGCTTCAAGGAATATAACAATATAGATAAAGTTAAGACCTTTTTCTTCCTGTTCTAAGTCCCATTTCTTTTTTTCTCTCCCCAGAGGTAACCACCACCATCATCTTCTATATCGTTTTTTCTTCTACTTATATTACATATGTAA
>JAQZBX010033127.1:0-12400 GCA_029593785.1 Cabassous unicinctus | reverse complement strand
TATGGTAATTTCAATCTTGTTAGATCATCTGGAGTTTTTTCATTAACCTATGGGTTACTTAGAATCTCTTAGGTTGTCATTTTTTTTTTTCATATACATTCTACATGTGTTTGATACCAATGTATGTTCCATATTTGTTGAGTGCAGTTGTTGTTGTTTAAATCTTCTATATTTTTACTTTTTTCTTTTCCAATCTATAAATCTCCCACTATGATTGGTGAGTCTTTCATCTTAAACTTTAATTCTATCCATTGTTGCTTTACACATTTTTAATTGTTAGGTACTTTGAAACATGCAAATTCCCAATTGATGTATTTTCTTTCTTATCAATAATTTGCATTTTTCTTGATTCTAATTAAAGCTTTTACCTTAAATTCTCTTGCTTGATATAGTATTGCATAATTTTATTTTGCCTGATATAATTTTTCATCTGTTTTGTTCAATATGTTTCTTGTTTTAGCTGTGTAGATAAATTTTATTTTAATAAATCCTTTAGTTTGTACTTTTAATAAATGGGTTTAATTAATTTACATTTATTATGATACAGTTACATCATATCACCTTATTTCTACCATTTTATGTATTTTCTATTTACTGGGGTTTTCATTAATTTTTATTTTATTTTTTTCTCTTTGTTGGAGTGATAATATTTGCTTTGTCTCCTTGCCTTTTTTCTATACTGTTTAGAATTTAGATTCTATTACTCTTCTCTTAGTAGTTAACCTTAAAATTTACCATACATACTTTACTTCATATTATTTAAAACATTTTAAATGGATTGGTTTCTCTATTTTCCTTCCAAACAAAACAATAACTTTAGCATGCTTTAACAATTTTACAAATTTCCTCACTTTTTGTTATATTTTCCAAAATTTGTTTCTTTGGTATTTAATCAAAGATAAAGTTATTATTTTTATAATTCATATTTAATTATATTTACCAGAATAATTTTCTAATGTCTTTATTCCATCACAGTGCTTTCATCTGGTTTTATGAATATTAGTCTTACAGTTATCTCTTTGATGATATTAAAAATGCTTATTTTAACTGCTACTTCTATTTCCTTTGAAGTGAATTCTTGGTTGGTTTTTATGGGATATCTTTCATAAGGTTAGTTTCATTTACGTGCTTTTCAATTTTAATTTGCAAATGCATCTGCCTTAAGTAGGAGCTTCAACCCTTGGTCAGGAAGTTCAGTTTAGTGATCAAGAATTCAGACCCCAAAGCCAGCCTTATCCCCGGTTTTAATCCATCTCTGCCACTTAGTGAAAAGGCTTGTCAAACCATTTACCTTTCTGTATCTTTGCTTCCTTAGCTATAAAATGAGGGAAATTATATGATTACTTCCTATATTGGATGAGGATTAAATGAGCTGATGTGTTTGGAAAATGCTTAGACTATTATCTGGCACATAATATGTTCCACATAACTATTAACTGCTATTATTCATGTCCTTAAAATATTGTAAAAATAACACCTTTCAATTTTCTTAGCCAATTATTTCTTTTTTCTCTCTTTTTTACTTTATTAGAAAAGATGTGCCTTTATAGAACTATTATAAATAAAATACAGGATTCCCATATACCACCATATTAACACCTTCCATTGGTGTGGAACATTTGTTATTATTGATACTAGAACATTTTTATAAATGGATTATTAATTATAGTCCATGTTTTAACTTAGGGTTCATTGTTTGAGTAATGTAGTTTTATGGATCTTTTTTAAAATTTTTATTTTATCACCATATATGCAATCTAACATTTCCCTTTTTAATCACATTCAGATACATATTTCAGTACTAGCTAATTATTATTATTATTTTTTAAAGAAGCTTTAAGCTAGATAAATGCTACATCAAAAATATAGAGGATTCCCATATATGCCACCCCCACCCCCTCCCACATTTTCCCACATTTACAACATTTTTCATTAGTGTGGTACATTTGCTACAATTGATGAACACACATGGAAGCATTGCTACTAATCATGGACTATAGTTTACGTTATAGTTTACACTTTGCCCCACGCAATTTTATATGTTTTGACAAAATGTTTAATGGCCTATATCCATCGTTGCAATGTCATGCAGGACACTTCCAATGTTCCCAAAATGCTCCATGTTATACCTATTCTTCCCTCTTCCTCTCTTCAGCAGCTCTGGTGGCCACTGCCTTTATATCAATGATACAAGTTTTTCCATTGCTAGAATAATAATAAGTTTATAACAGAATAATAATAAGTCTAATTCAGCCCTTTGTTCATTCCCCAATCTTGAGGATTTAGGGATGGTCATGCCCACTTTGTTTCTGATTAAAAGGGGACTTAGATCCCATGGGGCAAATGGATGGAACTGTTTTGCTTGCAGAAGAGCCATTTGTAGGAAAATTATGAGTCTAACTCTGATACATTGGGTAGCATGTATTCCAAAATAAGGCTCACTGTCAGGGTGCCGATTTCCTGAGATTGTCTGCCCTGCTTATAGTGTCTAGATGTCTCTAGAGCCCTCAGGAGTCCCACTGTTTGAGGCACTGTTAGCATAACCTCTGGAATGACCTCCCAACTTGCTTTAAAAGCTCATAGCCATAAAAACTCGTTTGTATTTAATATTTCCCCCTTTGGGCCAAGGTCTTTTTCCAGATGAATCGTTAGTCTGTGCTTCCTGATAATCCCTCGGTGCCAGGGAAGCTCATTCCTGGGAGTCATGCCTCACGCCAGAGGAAGGTAGTGCATTTATATGCTGAGTTTGGCTTAGAGGGAGGCCATATTTGAGCAACAAGGAGGCTTTTGGGAGGTAACTCTTAGGCAACATATAATACTAGGCTAAGTTTTAATTTCACAGGAAAAGGTTCATTGTACAATTATCAATATCAAGGGCCTAGCATAATGATCAGTCCTCCTTCACTAGGCAATGTCCATGTACTTGGGGGATTCTTGCCACTCTATTAGAGAATGTAGCAGGACTCCCCAGGATGGGAATTCAATATTCTTTCAGTTATTGTGTGGGTCTCCACCCACCGAGACAATGCCCCATGAACACTTGAACATATTCTTCTGCCTTAGAGGTATGCCCCAGGTGTATCCTTCCATTTACATCCCCCCATCACCATCACCCTGCAACAGTGATGCTACCCTGCCACAGTTGTGACCTTTCTGTGACCCAAAACCTCCCCAAAAGCAAAGCCAAAAAACAGCCAAATAAATTTAATAAGAAAATAAAGTAATAATAAATAACAAATTAAAAAGTGAAAAAATAAAAGAAAAAATTGTATTCATTGTGTCTTTCATCACTGTAAGATTTGTTGCCTTTTATGTACAGTGACAATTTCTTCCATATGTTCCCCCAGTGTCTTATCTTTTTTCATTTTATCTTCAAAGAAGCTTTAGGTTACAGAAAAATCACATAGAAAATATAGGGGGTTCCCATATACTCAATGTCCTCTCCCTCTCCCATTCTACCCTATTAAAAACACTTTACATGTGGATGATACATTTGTTACAATTAATGTATAAATAATGAAGCTTTGCTACTAACCATGGTCAACGGTTTACATTATGGTTTACATTTTGCACCATACACTTTTATAGGTTTTGACAAAATTTAAAATGGCCTATATCCATTATTGCAAGATCATGCAGAACAATTCCAATGCCCTAAAAATGCCCTATGTGACATCTATTTTATTCTTCCCTCCCCCTCCCCTCAGAACTATGGTAACCACTAAATTTCAATTTTTGAAGAATAACGTTCATAGTTGCATGCAATAATACTGAGGGTTTGATATATTGGTTTGTTTTCTTTTATTAGGCACTGCTCATGTTCTCAAGAGATTCTTGCCCCTCTAATTGAGAACATAGCAGGGCTCCCCCAGGATGGGAGTTTAATATTTTCTTGTTTATTATGTGTGTCTCCACCCACTGAGATAACATACTATGACAAGATGAACACTTACGTATTCCATAGGGGCACACCCCAGATGTACTCTATCTGGCATATCCCCTTACCCCCAACATCCTACACCAGTAACCCTCCGCTGCCATATTTGAAAAAAACAACATAATTATTTCTTACATGAACACTGTCCTCTGATCAAACTTCCTTCTTTTCGAAGATCCCTTGCACTTCACAGCTGTATCCCTAGAGACTAAAGGTGTACCTGGCATATAGTAGGCACTTAACAAATATTTAGTGAATGGATAAATGAAAACCATTCCTGCTTCTTGGAATATCCTTTTCTAACCTCTTTCTTTATCCATTAATATTCCACCAACTTCAAATCAGAGATTAATTGCTAAATTGACCATAGATTTATTAATACTTAACAAACACTCTGGTTTGTGTAAGTTTAAATCCCAATAGCACTTGCTTTCACATTCACATATTTTTGCACTGCAGATATGGATACAAGGTTTATTTAAACCTACCCCTTGTTAAAACTCCTTGAGAACAGAAGAAAATATATGTGCATATCTTTTTTTATGCTCCCATAAAAAAATACTTTCACTTAGTAAGAATTAATGATAAAATGCTGTATTATTTATCCCAAAAAATATATGAGTCCATTTCTGAGGTAAAGCTGCACTTTTGATGCATTCACTAAAAATTTATTCTAGTAGTAATTTTTGGCATATTAATGTCAATAGATATCCTTTATTTCTAGTTTACCAACTTCATCATAGTTTAACAATGAAACTGATGATATGCTTTTGCCATTTATCATTTTGATTAGATCCAAAATTGTAATTCAGTAATTAATTACAAGAAGAAACTTAAATATAAAGTTTTTCACAATAAAAAAATGGTTTCTAAGAAATGCTTCTTGAAAAATACCATCTAGGAAGAAGTCAAACAAATATCTCTTGTTTTTAGACTGTGAATTAATCATATTGTAAGCATCATTATCTAGATATTTTAGAACATTAATCCATAAATAACAAAAGGCACTGTCATTAAAATTATGGAGAAACACTGCAATTCTATATATAAAGTCACATACTGGCATAGTGATAAAATCACACACTGGTTTATGATGTTTCCTTCTAGAAGTAACATATATCACTTTTTATTACATTACATTGTCCAGAGCAAATTGTATGACCATGCCTAACTAAAATGGATGGGGAAGTGAAATCCTACCATGTGCCCGAAAGGAGAAGAACCACAAATATTTAGTGACTAGCAAAACTAACTACTACAGTGTGCCCTTGTGTTCATGATATAAATACTCCTATTCATAAAGAGAAAGATCCAGAGATTTTGTGGGCCTCCTCCCTTAAGCTAGGGAATGTTTCTAGATTAAGCTCCAGTCCACTGCTCTGCATGACTTTTGCCTCCACTCACTGAGAGTTCCTTCCATTTCCATAATTTACTACACTACATATGAAGTATGCATTGAATATGCCCTCCTTTAATTCCAAGATGATTTTTCAGCCTGGTTCCTAAAAGCTAAGGGGAACAAGAGTTATTTTAGTACAGTCCAAGTCTGTGTAGGGTTTTGCCATACAAGGCTCTTAAAAATTTAGGAGGAACCCACCTCAATTTATCTTGTGGTATGGAGGGACTTAAATGTCAGCTCTAGGACTATTTTAGCAGTCCCTTGGTCTTCATCCATGCCAACTCTGGCCTTTTTCTATAAGGAGCTTATGGTCATTAGCAAATATTTCCCCACTTCTCTGCCTCTGATCTCTGCTACTTGACTAGCTCCAGTGCTCATGATGGAAAAGACCTGAGTCCTCTTTCTAATTATTCCCAGTCTTGCCCATCCCTAATGGTAATGTTCTTAGAGGTTAAATTGTGAACTTGCAACAATATCATTGTAGTTGTTGTAGTCATTGATGATGACAGTGATGCTGATGATGATGGGGGACCTCACCTTTCACACGGGGGGTGCTGACATGGTACTCCTGTAGCATCCTGTGTGTCCTGGATATATACCAAGCCCCTCTTTATTCCCTTTCTCTTTTGTACTCTACAGGATTTGAGCCACTGCTGTTTAAACTGCAAAGTGCCACTTATAATTGTGCATAGGATCAAGTCAAGCATATTAAAAAGCTGAAATGAGGATCAATGGCATTTCAAGTCACTTCTGACTCTTACAAAATCTACTATGGGGAGTACTTTTTCTTTAGTGGTCCAATTTTATCAGAAGTACATCCTATACCTTCTTTAAAATGAAAAAAAAATGAAGCAATAAAACAAATCTCCAAACTATATTAACTGATGCCTAGAATATTTGAAGAGGAGATAAGAAGATAGTCACCTCCAGGTTGTTGATTGAGGGACTATCTATCCAACAGGGGCTCTCATTCATATGACACATTTTAGAAATTGTGATATAATTCATATACCATAAAATATACCTTTTTAATGTGTACAATTCAGTGGTTTTTAGTATATTCACAAAGTTGTATAACCATCAACACTATCTAATGCCAAAATATTTTCATCACTCAGAAAAGAAATTCCATTCCCATTACCAGTCACACCTGTTCTTCCCTCATCCTAGCCAATAACCACCAATCTAGTCTTTTCTCCATGGATTTGTCATTTATGGGCATTTTCATATGAATAGATATACACAATATATGGCCTTTTGTGTCTGACTTCTTTCACTTAGCATAATATTTTCAATTTTCACCCATGTTGTAGCCTGAATCAGCACTTTATTCCTTTTTATGGCTAAATATTATTCCATTGTATGAATATAGCATATTTTGTTTATTCATTCAACAATTGATTGATATTTGGGTCATTTCCACTTTTGGGCTATTATGAATAATCCCACTAGTTTTATAGGGTTATTCATCAATTTGAACAACCTTTTATGATCTGTCTTAGGTCATCACTGACTCTTCTTTTAATTGGCCTCTGTTACTGGTCTCATCTGAGAAGTTTGAGATTGCCTTATTTTTTAATTCTGTTGGGGTGAATAAGACTAAACCAATCTTAATTGACCCTCACTATATCCCACCCACATAATAAAATTTTGCCTTATAAACTTTAGTAACATTAAAGATCATTAATTGCAAATTGGAAGCTTTTTTGTTAGTACAAAACTAAATATTTTTATTGTTTTTATTAAAACAGGATAAGGAAACATGCAAATAATACTTACCCAGAAATCAAGCCTTCATATAATACATAATCTTTATAATGGTTGAAAATTACACTAATCATTGTTGGTAGAGTATATTCATTTGATATTTTGAAAGTGTTGCAGTAATTATTATTGACATGAATAGAGAAAATATCCAGTATATAGGTTTTATCTGTTTTTAAAAAACTAAAGCATTTGGTTCACTTGGTAAATTATTTTTTAAACTTTTAAAGTGAGAAAAAAAGTTCATGTCATTATTTCAGCTCTGTTACAACATATCTACAATGCAACGTAGCAATATTATCACAAGAAAATCTTTAATGATAAAGGTTTTAGCATGAATTTTCTTAAAAGCTCAAGATGAATCAAGATGTTTAATTCTGTGAATCACTAATAAATCAGGTTTGCCCATTAGGTTGGCTGAATCCAAAATGCTTTCTTGATAGCAGCAAGCCATGGCTTTCCACATTTAATAAAATTCATAAAAACTTTGTGGGCTCTTTATCTATTGTATTTCAGTCTGCATTTTATGACAATAGTCACACTCACAGTTCTTTTTCAGATCTACTTTTTAATACTGCTATGTTTCTTTTTTTCACCAACTTAATTGTTAATTGTACTTTGCATCTATAAGGCTTTGGTGGTAAAACCACACCTCTGAATCATTTTGTTCATTTGAAATGCTTAAAAGGTATCACTCTCTCATTTATAAATTTACTCTAAGATATTTTAAATCATTCAGAGGCTCTAAATAATTTAAACAACCATTTCTCTTCATTTTATTTTTGACACAATGCTGAGTTTTAATCAGCCCTTGTGACTCAATCCTTCTCAGTTTAATGTTTTGCCAGTTGAAATTCAGAAGCAGTTGCTTCATCAATTCTGTAGGATCTTGAATTCATGTATTCTATTTCCATTTATTCCTACTTTTAAGCTGACAAATTTTTTTCTGATCTTGCCGTTTCTTGTAAGTACTTATCAACTGCAAGGAACATAACCAACACACTACTAAAAGCTTCAACTTCTTCCCCTAGAGTTAAGGTTCATTATCTTGTTTCTATATCTTCATAAACAATTTTACCAAATTTTTTGCCACTGTATAACATGGATTGCCATCTTTCCAGCATCCAATAATGTCTTCTCCATTGCCTACCAACACAAAGCTAAGACAATGTCACATATTTAGACTTTATGATAAACTCTCCGTTTGGGTACCAATTTTTTCATCTGTCAGAATAGAATGTGATACACTGCAATAACAAACAACCCCATATTCTCATGGCTTATCACATAAAAGTGTAGCTTTTTTTCACAGCACATATCCAAGGTGGGTCAGAAATGGCTGTGTTCATCATAGTTTTATTTTGATATATGTTCCTAAAATCCCTGCAACAGGGGAAGGGAACATAGAAAATTATGCATAAGCTCTTAAGGTTTTCACAAGGAATTATTAGTTCACTTGGCTAGAGCAAGTTACATGGTGATGCCTAATATCAAAGGGGGCAGATAAGTGCAATATTACAAGATGCACAAAAGGAAGAAAGCTAGAAATATTTGGTGATCAACAACAATGATTATCACAGGGATCTGAATGGGGGCAGGAATAAATAGTTGTTTCCCTTTTTTATTTTATTGTAATGTTGCTAATGGAATATTTACAAATGATGTAAATATAAAAGAGGTGACATGGAAAAAAACAATACTGAAATAATGGGAAAGGACATGCATATACAGTGTAAGATTCTAGTATTAATAACTTTGTCATATCACATCACAAATTCAGCATAAACAGAAAACTTAATCTAAAGTTTTTTAAAATTATTAATATGTCTTTACATCCTGTCTAAAACATAATGATAGTCAATGAAATAGAAGAATAAAAAAATCAAATAGTTTGCTACACAAAGATAGGATGGGATTGTTTCTATATAATTCTTTCATATAGTTACCATTTAGAAAATCTTCTAATAATATATTGCTATTCATACAGCATTCAATCAGCAACTTAATTATAAACACATAGACATATTCTTTAATGCTTTCATAAATAAAACACTGTACAGGATAGTAATTACAAGTATATATCTTTATCTATTTCTGTGAAGGTTATAATTCACACACAAAGCAAGGTACGCAACTACTTATTTTCAAAAGTTTGAGGGCTCTTCATTGTGTCATTTTTAGTAGGTATTAGTAAGAATAAATTATTTACTTATTTGAACTATTAGATTTGAAAGAACAAGGCATACCATTGCTACATGCAGTAAACAAATATGTAAAATTCTTTTAAACCCTCACATAAGTTTATTTTACAAATGCTTCTTGAAAAAATACCTGAAAATCTATAATATTACAACAAAAAAGTAAGACCTAAGATTTCAAATTTTAAAATTTATATGTAATTTTTTAAAAAATAAAGGAAAAGATTGCAAGGGATAATTCTCAGTTTTCTTCAAAAGCAACAAAGATAAAATTTGAATATTATACACCTAATCAAATAATAAAAAACAATCAAAATACCCATATCTTTGAAACAGTCTCCTTAGGAAAATTTACATCAAGATGAAGTGCAAAGGTTTAGGAATCTTCAGTGAACTAACTTCTGTTCCTTTATAGTAATTAGAGCGAATTTGGCAAAGTTAAAATAAATGCACTGTTAAGTCAACATAACCAAAGCCCAACGCTTGGTTCTCTAGGATGTAAAGCCTCTGTCCACAAGAAGTTTATATACAGATGGGAAAATGAGATCTGAGAATGCAACCAAGAATAAAAATAAGAACAAGAGGCTTCTCCTCCTGTATCTGAAATAAATAGTGGAAAACCTAAATATTATAGAAAAATTTTAGAAGAAGACCAGAGATATTAGACTGAATTTACCTGATAAAACAAAGTAACAAATTTGCCAGTTAATTTTAACTCTATACTGAATAACTAGAGCCAAATAATGTTTTATTTTACTTCAATTTCAGATTCTTTAACTCTTATTTTTTGAAGAACAATAATTCAAAATGTTTTGATTGCATAGAATAATAATCCAGTTATGAATATGAAATTTAAAAGAAACACATGATGTTCAAATAACCAATTTTGAGAATATTAGATCAATGTGGGAAACTTAGCATTGTGTCTCTCTCTCCTCACCCTGTTACAAATTTCCTGAAGGACAGGAAAAATAATAATTTTTCTGGAAAACAAAAAAAGATGCTATAAAGGGAAAGAAAGAATGAATATTGCAAATGATGGGGAAAAGACGTCCTTGGACTAATAGAGTGAAAAACAGCAAAAAACACAACTTAAAGCCCATGCAGTAGAGGTTAATTGCTGCGTAATAATGTGGTCATTGCCCTCCACAGATAATATTTATAAATGTTAAATGAAAGAAAATAAAAACAATAATATAAATGTACTTTAAAACATTCAAAAGCAAACTAAAGTGTGAAAAGACTTTAATCTTTTTAAAAAATTCAACTGAAAGATGTAAGAATTAAGACTTTGTAGCTTTCTAGTGCAAGAGTACTGCCATACCCCCAGAGCTACAGCAAATTGTGTAGGGAAAAAATCATAGCAATACTGGGTATAGATACCTGATACCAGAGTTCAGTGCAAGTAAAGCATTGAGAATTTAAAGGGGAAATGCCAGCAGTAAGAACATCATAGAAGGAATTAGAAAAAAATTCAGAGCATAAATTTTCCAAATACCTGACTGACAGTATGGTGGGGAAAAAAACACAAAGAAAAGTGTCTTCACGAAAGATTAAACTATATAGATCCAGATCTTAGTCCGATGCTTTTTTAGCCAATTACATTCTTCAACTGTGCACATCTTAGCCACAGAAAGCTTGAAGTATCAAAGTGTAGAACCCAAAAATGGCAAAGCAGCTGAAAATTAAGGAGAAGTCCATAAAATGAGCAAGATAGGATTAATAACAGATTTTGATACAGCCAAATAAATAATTTTAGGTCCATAGAAATTTTCCAATCCAAAGAACTAATAGAATAAAATGAAGAGAAACTCAAAAATAGTGTAATATGCATTTAATTTGAATTTCAGAAAGAAAGAATAGAGGAAAAAAGAAATATTTGATAAAATATTAACAGGAAAATTTACAATTCGATATAATTCATTAAATATCAAAACTACAATGAGATAGCATCTTATTAGACTGGCAGCTATTAAAAAAACAGAGAACTACAAGTGTTGGAGAGGATGGGGAGGAAAGGGAACCCTCATCTACTGCTGGTGGGAATGTAGAATAGAGCATCCATTGTGGAGAAGGTTTGGTGTTCCTCAGAAAGCAAACTATAGTATTGCCATGTGATCCAGCAATCCCACTACTAGATCTATACCCAGAAAAATTGAAAGCAGGGACATGAACAGATATATGCACACCAATGTTCATAGCGACATTATTCACTATTGCCAAAAGTTGGGAACACCCAAATGTCCATCAACAGATGAATGGATAAGCAAAATGTGGTACATACCTACAATGGAATATTACTAGCTGTAAGAAGGAATGAAGTATTGACACATGTGACAACAAGGATGACTCTTGAAGATCTTATGTTGAGTGAAGTAAACCAGTCACTAAAGGACAAATATTGCATGACCCCACTGATATGACCTAAGTATATTGAGCAAACTTACAGAGTTAGAGTCTGGAAGATAGGTTATCAGGAGACAGAAAAGGAGTAGAATGTGGTGAGCTAGTATGCTCAATATGGGCAAAACTCATGATAAAGTGGAAGGGGGTGGTTTGGCCATGAATGGGGGTGTTGGTGGTGCATGGATGCGAGTGAGGTCGATGGTACTAGAATATTAGGATGAGTAGGGTGGGGAGGGGTTGGGTTGGACTATCCGTGGAACAGGGGACAGGGCTGGAGGAAAGAATCTGGGGATTTGTAGATCTGTGGTTGAAACTACAATGGTGAGAATATTCTTTTGGCAAATATGGCAGGGGAGAGTCACTGGTACAGGGCGTCAGTGATGTGGGAAAGGGTGCACCTGGGGCATGATATTATAGAATATAAATGTGTTCATCTTGTCATAGGGTGTCATCTTAGTGGGTGGAGACCCATACAATAAACAAGAATTTTTTTTTTGTAGGTGCTATTTATTAGGTTATCCCCAGCATATGAGTTAAACTCTTTATAATTTTCCTACACATGGTTCTTCTGTCTCTTTTATTTGAACCTATAATTTGCATTATACTCATAAAACATATGTCCCAGGGACATATTAATCTTCTAGATGTTCATAAGCCAGCTGAGCCCTGAATCTCAGCAGAGTTGTAGCCAACAAC
>JAQZBX010033126.1:0-25536 GCA_029593785.1 Cabassous unicinctus | reverse complement strand
GCAAAGAACCACAGCCAGCTGAAGTGTTTGCTGAAGGTAACAGGAACATGGAATGGGTAGTGGAAGAAGGTAATTATAACTATGAACTTCGACCATGTAACCAGTTACAGAAATGAGGACTGTAATAATCATGAATCTTTCTCCCTTGTTTTGCTATGAGTATGATTGTATATGTACACAAAACGAGTTTGTTTTCTTCCCCTAATTTTTCCCTTATCATATGACAAGTTGTATTAGTTTCATGACATAATATTTAAGGATGTCAAGTTTAAGAGTGAATATTACTTGCACCCTATTCTGTAGGGAATTAATGCGTTTCCAGTTGTACACAGGAGAGTTGAACATTGTTAGGTGGAAATGTATATATATATGCATATATATATGCATGTCTGTTATTGCTTTTACTTAGAGACTAAGTATGGTTTAAGATAATGTGTATGGTTGCCGAGTTGACAAGCGGTAGCCTGTGATGGTTAGGCTAATGTGTCAACTCGGCCAGATAATTGTGCCCAGTTGTTTCGTCAAGAAAGCACTGGGCTAATTGTAATACAAGGACATTTATGGGCTTTAGTCATCAGTGAGTTTACTGCATAGATGGCTGATTACATCTCCGTCAATTAGGGAGATTGCCGTCAGCAATGAATGATGCTTTATCCAATCAGATGAATGCCTTAAAAGGGGAAATGATTTCAGCATTCAGAAAGAATTTCTCAGTTCGTCTTTAGACAGCCAACTTCTCCCGAAAACTCATCAAGGACCTTCATTGGACTTTCATCGGAGGCCCTGGTTTGCAGCTTGTCTGCGGAACCTGGACTTGTGCATCCTCACGGTCATGTGAGAGACTCTTATAAAACCTCATACTATTTACAGATATCTCCTGTTGATTCAATTTCCCTAGAGAACCCTGACTAATACAGCTTGGTACTAGGAGTGGGGTTGGTTTGCGTATGTGGCTGAAGTGATTGAGGTCTATCCTGCTTCTAGATTCACCTGTTGACAAGTTTTCCATCAAAAGGAGAAAAAACAGGCATTACTGAGCAGAAGAACTTTGTGGTGCTCAGTGATGTAGAGTCCTGAAATCTAAGGCATTAAAACACTTGTGACATAATTGAAATTATACGTATTCCCAGCATCAGGTTTCATTGCTCACATCTTATAATTGTTATTAAGAGCTTTATGAGAATACTGTTACTTATATTGTAGGAGATGGGCATTTCTAATTTGGGATATTTTTTCTTTTAAAATACTAACTTACCTTATCATCATTATGTGAGCTTGAAATCGATACTCTTAAAAAATCTCTCAATATTGATCAAAATATAACATTTTGAAGGTCCCCGGAAAGGTTTGGTTAGTGACCCTCATCAATACATGGGAGAGTAATTAAAGGAATAACTGCTAGTAGAAATTTTGGTCATATCATACATAGCATAGCATAATATAAAAAGGCCAGCCCAATACCAGTAAAGCATGTTCCAGAATATCTGCAGATCAGATACTGGTTCCTAGACAGGTCTTGTAGAGTTTCTCCAGTGACTGAATTAAATGTTTAAGTGAGCTAAAGATTCTACAAGAAAAAGGCCACCTAGAGAGATTGTGCAGTACAAATTCATTAGCATAATTTTTATTACCTGTCTGCCACAGCAGCTCACATCATTGCTATTATTTTATCTTGAGCATTTACAGGAAATTGAAGCCTGGGAATTGTATCATATTATGAGGCTTTAACTAAAGATACCTGGGATACCAAAATATTTGCAGTAGTACTCATACATGCCTATAAGTACAAAATAGACTCTGATTGTAATAAGCTAATAATTCCATTGTATTGCCTCACAAGGATAATCAAATGAATTGAGACTTCCATGTATTTCCCCAGGTTATAAAATCCACCAGTGATGTTGTTGAAATCTGTGCTGTAAATGTACAGTGTGACTTCTCCAAGAAGAGGCTTGCCCTTAAATTCCAAATGTAATAAGCAAAAAGCCCTTTGAGAAGAAACACAAAAAATCCATATTCAAAATATTTATATTATTAGGAAAGTCTGATTTCTGGAAACTCTTGAAAGATTTCCCAAGGTTTTACCTATTCTTCTGAGGCAGTGGTGGTTTCCAGAGGAGAACTGATACCATTCATCTGGATTTGGCCATTGCACCAATTTACTTGAAATGGAAATATTCCCTTTTTTTTTTTTTTCAGAAAAAATTCAGAAAACCATGGTCAAATCAAATAAGCTTTCCTCAGAACAATTATATAAATCACTATGTTGACTGTGTCAGTCTCGAAATCTAGTGAATAAAGTAAAACTAAGTGCAGACACTAAATGCTTTTTTTTTTTAAACTTTTCATTTTGACATAATTTTAGACTTATAGAAAGGTTGTAAAAATAGTACCAAGGGTTCCTGTATACCTTCACTCAGATTCTTCTAACGTTAACCTCTTCTGTAAGCTTAGTACTATAACTGTCAAAACTAAGAAATTAACCTTAGTACAACACTATTAACTAAACTATGGACTTTATCCAGATATCACCAGTTTTTCCACTAATGTCCTTTTTTTTTTTTCTGTTCCAGAATCCAATCCATGACCTTACATTGCATTTACTTGTCGTGTCTCCCTAGTCTCCTACTATCTGATATGGCTCCTCAGTCCTTCTTTGTCTTTCATGACCTTGACACTTTTGAAAAATATTGTCCAAATATTATGTAAACTATCTCTCAATTGGGTAGATGTTTTCCCATGTTTAGACTGATGTTACACAATTTTGGCAAGAATACAACAGATGTGATGTGCTCTTTTCAGCGAATTTATCAGGAGGTACATGATGTTGAGATGTCTTATTACTGCTGATGTTCATTGGTTATAGTTTGTGTTCCATCTTAGATTCCCCCCAATTCCTGGTTGTTTTTTTTGTCTAATTTCTACACAGCAAAAAGTCACTCTTTGTGGCATACAACTTTATAGGTTTTGAGAAATGCATGGAGTTGTGTTTCCACCACAGTTATATAGAACATTTCCATTGTTTCTGGCTCTCATTCTGGCTCTTTGTAATCAAACCCTCTCCACATCACACCCCTGGCAGCCACTGATATGTTTTCAATCCCTATAGTTTTGCTTTAGTAAGATGCAGTTAAGATTCATCCATGTTTTTTGTGTGAATCAAATGTGTCCCATTTTTTGTTGTTGTTGAATAGTATTCCACTGCAAAGATGCATACAGTTTGTTTATCCGTTCATTAGTTGAAGGGCATCTGTTTTTGGTGACTGTGAATAAAGCTGCTTAAAACATGTGCATAAAGCTGTAGATCAAGACTAATTTTTTTTCATTTGGATGTCCGATTTTTCCAGTACCATGGAGTTGCCTTTGCACCTTTATAAAAATTTAGTTGACTGTATTTGGATGGGTCTATTTCTGGACTTCCAATCTATTGATCCTGTGCCCATCTTTTCACTAATATCACACTGTCTTTATTACTATCACCTTTTAGTAAGTCTTGAAATTGGGTAATGTAAGCCTTGCACTTTGTTCTTTTTCAAAATTGTTTTGGCTATTCTCGTTTCATTGTCTTCCCCTATTCATTTTAAAATCAGCTTGTCAATATCTACCAAACAACAACAATGAAAATCATCCTGCTTGGATTTTGATTGAGATTGCAAAGAATCTAAATATCAATTTTAACTTCTAGTTTAATTTCACTGTGATCTGAAAGCATCATATTTTCTATTCTTTTAAATTTGTTATGGTGTGTTTTATGGCTCAGGATATAGTCTATCTTGGTGAATGTCTCATGAGAACTTGAGCAGAATGTGTATTCTGCTGTTGTTGGATGAAATATGTTATAAATGTCAGTTAGATCCAGTTGATTGATGGTGTTGGATCTGTCAATTACTGATAGAAAGCATGCTGAAGTCTCCAATTATACTAGTGGATTTGTCTATTTTTCCTTATAGCTCTATCAGTTTTTTCCTCACATAGTTTGATGTTCGGTTATTAAGCACATGCACATACAGGACTGTTGTATCTTCTTGGAGAATTCACCCTTTTAACATTATGCACTGCCTTTCCTTATCTTTTGATAATTTGCCTTGTTCTGAAATCTGCTTTGTCTAAAATTAATATAGCCTCCCTAGCTCTCTTTTGATTAGTATTAGCATGGTATATCTTTTTTCATCCTTTTACTTTTAATTTATCTGTGTCTATATTTTTGAAGTGGATTTCTTGACAATGTACTGGAGGGTCTAGTTTTTTTTAATCCACTCTGATAGTCTCTATCTTCTAATTGGTATATTTAGACCACTCACATTTAAAGTGATTATTGACATAGTTGGAATAATATCTACCATTTTTGTACTGTTTTCTATCCATTACCCTTGTTATTTGTTTCTCTTCTTGTCTTACACTCTTTTTTCGTCTTTTCTGGTTTTAATTGAGCATTTTATGATTCCATTTTCTCCCCTTTCTTAGCATATCATTTACACTTATTTTATAATTTTTAATGGTTGCAATTTGCAATATACATTTACAACTAATCTAAATTACTTTCAAATATTGCTATGCCATTTAACTGGTAGTACAGGTACCTTATAACAGAGTTTTCCCAGTTCTTCCTTCCCATCCCTTATAATATTGCTGCCATTCATTCTGTGTACCCAAAAGATATATCCATCCAATATATTGTTGCTATTTTTATTTTCTCTGTTAGATCAGTTAAGTAAGAAAAATAAAATATTTTATTTTACCATAATTTATTCCTTCTCAACTATGTTTCCTTTCTTTGTGTAGATCTGAGTCTCTGACTTATAAAGTTTTTATTCTCTTTTTTGGAGAACTTCTTTTAACATTTCTTGCAAGGCAGGCCTATTGCTACCAAATTCTCTGAGTTTTTGTTTGACTGAGAAAGTGTTTATTTCACCTTCACTTTTAAGGATTATCACTGGATACAAAATTCTAGGTTTTTTTTACTTTCAACATTTTAAATATTGTATTCCACTCTTCTTGCTTGCATGATTTCTGAAGAGGGTCTAATGTAATTCTTATCTTTGTTCTTCTGTAGGTAAGGTGACTTTTTCCTCTGATTTCTTTCAAGATTTTCTTTTTGTATTTGATTTTCTGTAGTTTGAATATGATATGCCTAGGGGTAGAATTTTTTTGGTATTTATTCTGTTTGGTGTTCTCTGAGCTTCCTATATCTTTTGGTTTGGTATCTTTTATTAATTTTGGAAAATCCTAAACCACTATTACTTCAGAGAAATCTTCAGTCCCTTTCTCATTACACATATGTTACACCTGTTGCAATTATTCACAGTTCTAGGCTATTCTGTTTTATTTTTTGTCGTTTTTTTTCCTTCTCTCTTTGCTTTTCACTTTGGGAAGTTTCTATTAACATATTTTCAAGCTCACTGGGTCTTTCCTCAGCTGTGTGTCTGCTGATGAGCCCATAAAAGACACTCATAATTTCTGTTGTGGTATTTTTTATTTTGAGCATTTCCTTTTGATTCTTTCTAAGAGTTTCCATCTCTCCGCATACATAATCCATCTTTTCTTGCATGTTGCCCACCTTTTCTTCAGAGACCTTAGCACATCAATCATAGTTATTTTATATTTGTAGTCTGATAATTCCAAAATATCTGCCATATCTGGCTCTGGTTATGATGCCTGATCTGTCAATTCAGACTGTGTTTTTGTCTTTTAGTATGCATTATATTTTTTTGTTGTTCTTGAAAGCCTGACATGATGTACTGGTCAAAGGAATTGAGACAAATAGGTCTTTAGAGTGAGGTTTTATGTCTATCTGGTTAAAAGAAACCAGATACTGAACATATAATGGACTCAGATTTTATAGAGATAAGCTATATTCCCAACTGTGTTTATTGTGTAGGTATCAAAAACAAAAATTTCCTCTGTTGTCTTTATATATCTCCTTTTTTATCTTTGAGTTTCCATAGGGACTTCTTAAATAAAGTCTGAGCCTTGCAGATCTTTCTCTTGTAATCTCATGTTATTATACAAGAGCTCTATTGACGTGGTGGCAAGGGTGGTAGGAAGGGAAGTGTCTTATAATATTATGATTAGGTCTCAGTCTTTCAATGAGCCCATGCCTCTGAGCTGTGAACTTCACAAGTGCTTCTAAGCTTCCGCCACTCCTTAGTTGAGAAAGGAAGGCTGGAGGGGGCTGCAGTTGGGTATTTCTTTCCCCCTCCACACACACATTAGTTAGGCTCTGCTGAAAATCTGGGTTGGTTAGGCTTTGGCAAAACAGTTTTCCTGGGGGCAGGTCTTTGTTAAGGAGAACAGAGAGTTTTGGGAGTATTTCAAAATGATTACTTATTCCTTCCCTTGCTGAAACATCAGAGTATTTTCCTACACTCCTCAAGATGAGAATCTGGTGGGGCTCCTGGAAGTGAAACATAGGAGAGTTTGGAGGCCCCACTAAGACTGGGTCCTACAAGTTTTCAGTTCTCAAGCTTATCCACATTGAGCATCCAACAATTCATCAATTACAGTTTAAGTGTTCCTACTGGTACTATCTCCAGCAAAGGGCTTCTGCACCTGGGCTTCTGCTCCAGGTAAGTGTGATTATCTGTGTGCACCTCTCCATTTTTCAGGGCAGCAGATTGATGACTCTAAGAAGAGTTACTGTTTTTCCATTAGTTTTTTTCTGAAATTTTTTCTTATTGTTAGGACAGGGGTTATGACTTCTAAGCTCCTTACATTTTGGAATGGAAACCAGAAATCTATAAATCAATTTTGAGTCTTTACAATATTGTACAATATTATAATATTATATAATTACAATAAAATTGCAATATACTTGTAATATAATACAATATACTTACAACACAATTACAATAATTGCACAATACTACAATTCATTGTTATGATACTGAATCTTCTAATCCACAGAGATTCTCAAATTATTGCTTTATCTCTCCTTTTATTTACATCCTCTTTGATTTTTTTCTTTAGTGTTTTGTAGTTTTTAGCATATAGATTCCTGTACATATTTTTTAGAGTCATACCTTAGTATTTCTTTCTTTTTGTGTGCTATTGTTGTAAATGGTACACTTAAAAATAATTTGAATTTCAATTATTCATGGCCATTATATAGAAATATGAATTTTTCTTGTAATTTGACCTTATATCTTGACCTTAAATTCTGTTATTAGTTCTAGTAGGATTTTGCAATTCATTATCCTTTATATAAATTGCTAATCTTGATTTCATAGTATTTTGATGACAATTTTGTATGTATATTTATGAATAATATAGGTTTTCCATTTTTGTGGTTCTTTGTCTGGTTTTGGTATTAAGGTAATGTGGGCTTCATAAAATGAGTCGGGAAGTCTCTTCTTTTTTCTGGAAAATGTTATCTAGAATTGATGCTATTTTTTCCTTAAATGTTTGGTCCAATTCATCAGTGAATGTATTTGGGCTTAGAGATTTCTTTTCTAGAAAGTTTTAAACTGCAAATTCAATATCATGAATAGATATAGGAATATTCAGATGATATATTTTCACTTGTGTCTATATTATTTCCATCCTTCTGCTTTCTTTAGGCTTTTTATTTTTTATTTCCTTTGAGATTTCTTCTTTGACCTATAAATTATTCAGAAGTGTGCTATTTTATTTATTTTTTTGTTTGTTTATTTATTCAACAATTTATTGAAGTTTATCATTCATCCATGAACATTCATAAACTATAAGTGTTCAGTAAACATCGTGAACTTACAAAACAAACATGCATAACATCATACAGGTCTCCCACACATCACTCCACCATCCCAAAGTCCCTGCATTGTTGTGAAACATTTGTTAACAAATCATGAAAGAGCATCATCAAAGTATTGCTACTAACTATAGTCCGTATCTTCCTCCCCTTTACATTTTATTAAGGATTTATTTATTTATTTACTTTTATCCATTTTTTGCCCCCCGCCCCACTATTTTTGCTGTTTCTGTGTCCATTCACTGGGCAACTCTCTGAGTCCATTTCCTGCCCTCTCTTCTCATCCTTCTCCTCCTATCTTCACTGGGATTCAATCCTCGGAATCTCTGATAAGGGAGAGAGGTGTCCTACCACCTGTGCCACCTTAGTTCCTGGTTTTTCGATGCATCTCGTCGTGGTTCTCCCTTGTGTCACTCTACTGTTACGTCATCATCTTGCTGCGTGGCTTGCGGGGACTGGAGGTGCACCCGTGACAGGGACCTGGCAGCTCACCCGCTCATGGGGCTTGACGGCACACCCATAACAGGGTCCTGGCGGCGCACCCACACATGGGACCTGGAGGCTCACCCACTCGCGGGGCCTGGCGGCGCACCCATGCACAGGGCCTGGTGGCTCACCCACTTGTGGGGCCTGGCTGTGAACCTGCTCACAAGGCCTGACAGCATATCCATGGATGGGGCCTGCCGGCTCACCTGCTCGCGGGGCCTGGCAGTGCACCTGTGCACAGGGCCTGGTGGTCCACGCTCCTTCTATATTTTTCTTTTCTTTATTTTTACTGGGAGATCCTGGGGATTGAACCCACGTCCCTCCACATGGGAGACAGATGCCCAACCACCCGAGGCACATCTGTCCCCCTGCTATGTCTCTTAAGGTTGACCAAAGATACCCAAAGTTACAGTCTTTTCCCATGCAGGATGGTCATATAATAAATCAGGCTTGGTTTATCACCAACATTCTAGAAACCAGACCTAGGGAGAAAAGCCAGGTCTAGGGACACATGCATGGTTTCTAATATAGCAAATATTTAGCCTACTCTGATTATCACAAAATCAGGTCAGCGAGAATATTCACATAGAAGTGTGTTATTTACTCTCCAAATATTTTAGGATTTTTTCAGCTAGTTTTTGGTTTTTGATTTCCAGTTTAATTTCATTGTCTGAGAATATACTTTATAAGGTTTCTATTCTTTTATATTTATCACTTTTTTATGATCTAGAATATCATCTGTCTTGGTGAATGGTCTTTCCATGTGCACTTGAAAAGCATATATATATATATATATACACATATATATATATCACTCTTGTTGGGCTGAGTATTCTATAAATATCAATTAAGGAAAATAGTGCTACAACAAACATGAATTATCATATGTATTTGTATACTTAGAGAAATTTCCACAAGGTAAATCTTTAAAGCATATTTGAGTGTTGATGGATATTTCCAAATTTTTCTCCAGAAGATCTTAGCAATCTACATTATCAACAGAAGTATATGGGAGTGTCTGTTCCTATTCCACACCACTCTCAAACACTGTCCTCTCTTAAAGTTTATTCCAAGGCAGTAGTATGATGCTGAATCCTTTTGTATTGTCATGGGCATGATATATGCAGTACTTGAGGAATATTAGTTTAGCATTAGCATTTAGAGAACAGATGTAGATGAGTGAACATCATTGCATAGAGATATATATGTTAATTCAGACTTGAGAATTTGTGACCCAGCTTCAAGGTAGTCAGGCAGCAGGAGTGGAAAGAAAGGATCAATGTTTCAAAGAAAATGCAATAGGCTTTGCTATTGCTTGGATGTGAGGCCTGAATTTGGAGTCAGAAGACCTGGATTTGAGTCCCACATCTGTCATTGTTACTAATTTAGGGATCTTGGTTAATTTTTCCAGTTTCAATTTTCCTTGTCTTCAGACAGGTTGACTTTAAGTATTCAATGTGGCAATTAATAGGACAATATTTTTTAAACTCTAAAGCCTGATACAAATTTTGTTTGAGAAGTAAAGGAGAGGAGAGAGTTAACAATGATTCTAATATTTGAGGCAGGGAGCTCAAGGGATGAGATATTGTTAGAAAGAGGAGATGATTAAATGAGACAATGATGGGTTAAATTTTGAAACAGATGGCATTGAAGTAACTACAGAGCTTCTGCTGTGAAATATACAGTATTAGTGGATATAGTTGAAATAGAATTAGGGAGCTAAATATTGAGTTGAGTTTCCTCTGACCACTCATTGTCCCGTCCCTTATCTTTTGAGCAAGAGTAACTGAGAGGATGACCATTCCTCACTTTACTCCCTTTTTTCCAGAAAGAACTGGAGTGGCCCATGATGACCTCATGTCAGCTGGAACCAGGCTTGTTAGCAGCATCTTTCCAAATTGTGTTTGTAATCATGGTTGGAGGTTAAACCTCACTGTTTGGGGCTTGAAAAGAAGACATCATCTGCTTTAGCAGTAATTTGCTAAAGGATTATCTAAAAGATGAGAGTTGACATCAAAAGAATTAAACTGCATGCAATTGAATTGCTTGTCTTTTTGTTGATAGATCTTGGTAGGTAATAATGAAAGAGAAATCATTCCTGCCCTCAAGAACTTTGAATCTGGTAGGAAGAGAACTGCCATCTAAGTGTAATAAAATGTAACTGGTGTTCTGTTAGGACTGGGCAATTGGCACAGTGGGGGAGGAAAAACAAAAGAAGTAAGGGTCAAGTCTACATTGTTTGGAAAGGAGGCAAGTCTTTCAGAAAATTCTAGAGGGGTGCCGATTAAGCTGGGTCTAGAAAGATAGTGTTTGTGGGTGCACAACAGAAAATCACATATGAGGAAAAAAGTACAGGAAGACAAGCAATATGGATGTGAGAAGCATTTTGTAACATCCACCTATGATGGGTCCTGCAAGTGGTTCATTATGACTAAGCCATTTGGGTGCTGGGTGGGCCATGCTGTATTGTCAGGGACCATGCTGAAGCCATGATCTGCTGTGATTTAGGTCTCTATTCTGTACCCTCTCCCCCAAATTCTGCCAACCTTTTTCTAAGCTTTTCCTTCATTCTAATGTCCTTTCCCTTCATTCTATGCCACCCTCTCCTTTTTTCCAACCCATTCGTAAACTTGAGATCCTTTGGAGCCTGTTCATGATTTCAGACTTTATAACATTGGTTCCTATTGACCTTGCTGTGATGTATTATACATGCTAGTTGTGCCCCAGGTTTATTTTGATATACTGGATAAAGTGAGGTCTTCTAAGCCTTGGTATTTACAGATTTTAAAAAAACAGGAAAAAATATGTTAACCTCTAGAAAATATTTTTCAACATTTTCCAGTCATAACATGACTTATGTGATACCATCAACTAATGGAAGCCTGAAGTGATTCAAAATACTGCTTGCTGCATAATTCAGATGTCTTGCTTGTTTGTGGTAGTCCCCAAAGGCTAACAGCACCCCTTCCCACCCTAACCACCCACCCCAGAGAGAAAAATACTGGTCTAACTTTTCATCACCTCCTAGTCATGAACTGGCTGCTGGAGTGCCAGCAGATGCTTCATTGCCTCTAAGTTGAACTTCTTTTTACCCCATCTAACTGATTTGTTCTTCTTATTTTTCTTTCTTTGAGTGTATTTCTCTCTCTTTTATTCATTGGCTACAGTTATATCACACTGAGGTTAGTTTGCTCTTATTAACTTGTGAATACTCAAGTTTGCCATTCCTTCTCCTTTTGCCCAAAACAAATGTCATTTGCTGCTTATGCAAATTATTGACTTTATGGCCTCATAAAAAAACATATATTTGAAGTGGGAATATAGTCTGATCACCTGTAAATACAGATAGCCCACTTTTTTTAAAAAAAATATACTTTTTAATTTAAAAAAATGATACTTAGACTACATAAATGTTACATAAAAAACATAGGGGATTCCCATTTCCCCCCACCCCCCCGCTCCCTACCCCTCCCACATTTCCCCGCATTTGCAACATCCTTCATTAGTGTGGTACATTTGTTACAATTGATGAACACATTTCGGAGCATTGCCACTAAGCATGAATTATAGTTTACATTGTAGTTTACACTCTCACACACAATTTTGTAAGTTATGACAAGATATATAATAGCCTGTATCTGTCATTGCAATGTCATTTATGACAATACCCAAGTCCTGAAAATCCCCCGTATTACACTTGTTTTTCCCTCTCCCTCCCCACAGAACCTCCAGTGGCCACTGCCTTCACATCAGTGATAAAAGTTCTTCTATTGCTAGAGTCACAATAAGTCTATCATAGAACACCAGTAAGTCTACTTTAGTCCATCGTTCATTCCCCAAACCTGAGGATTCTGGGATGGTGATGCCCACTCTTCCTCTAATTGAGAGGGGCTTAGATCCCATGGGGCAGATGGATGGGACTATCTTGCTTGCAGTTGCAGCCTCTTTCTGTTCCTTCGGATGGTCATTGTCCATCATCATCTCCTTGTTAGTTTTCCTGTGTAAGTCTGATGTACTGGACAGTAGGTGTCACAACTCTGTTGAGATTCAGGGGCCAGCTGGCACATGGACAGCCCAAAGATTTAAATCTCTTGGACATACACCTATCAACTCTAGGACTAACTATAGGTTCAAATAGAAGGGGCAGAACAGTCATGTGTAGGGAAAGCACAACTGAGTCCAACTCTGTCACACTGGGGAGCATAAATTCCCAAGTAGTGTCCACTGGCAGGGGACCAAACTCCTGAGGTGTCCACCCTGCCTATGGCATCTGGATGTCTCCAGAGTTCTCAGGACCCCTGCTATTTGAGGAAATATTTGCTTTGGCAGTTAATGAGATCCTGTTGAGATGTGCATAAGCGTAATCTCTGGAATGACCTCCCAACTCACTTTGAAATCTCTTAGCCATATAAACTCATTTGTCTTTACCTTTTCCCCCTTTTGATCAAGGACCTTATCCAGTTGCATTGCTAGTTGGTGCTTGGTAGTAATCCCTTGGTGCCAGGGAGGCTCATCCCTGGGAATCATGTCCCATCTGGGGGGAAGGTAATGCATTTATATGCTGAGTTTGGCTTAGAAAGAGGCCACATTTGAGCAACAAGGAGGATCTCAGGAGGTAACTCTTAGGCACCCTATAATACTAGGCTAAGTTTCAATTTCAAAAGTAAAGATTGCTAAGTACAGTCATCAATATCAAGGGCCCATCAATTGTCCATCCTACTTCACTAGTCACTGCTCTTGTACTCAGGGGATTCTTACTGTCCCATTAGAGGATGTGGCAGACCTCCTCAGGATGGGAATTCCCCACATTTGAATACTTTTTATTTAAATGAAACAAGAGCACACATTAAAAAAAAATTTTTTTTTAGACCATCAGTAAGCATACAATATTCTGAGCTACCCATTCATACAAGGTCTTTAACCAGGGTAGCTTCTCCTGATTCAGGTTCTAGACTACCAATTCCATGTTTTAACTGAATGTGAACATTTCCCTTAGTGCACCTCATTCCTGGGGACAGGTTTGAGTGGTGGCAGCTCCTTTTGTCATGTCTTACATAATTTTGGCCTGAGGCATGGAGTGGCAACCTCCAGGTCACTGCTCTACATTAACTCCATTCCATTGTCTGTCCTAATATCATATAATAGGTACACAAAGTGTGTTTGCAGAATACTTGCCAAAGGCAGAGGAGGTGGCTGTTCCATTAGGGGATGTGATGGTTTGAAGCTGTATATACCCCAGGGAACATGTTCTTAAATTTAATTCATTCCTGTGGGTGTGAACTCATGGTTAATTAGGCACTTTTGATGAGGTTACTTCAGTTAAAGTGTACCCATCTTAGTCAGGATGGGTCTTAATCTTATTACACAATCCTTTATAGGCAGAATGAAATTCAGACAGAGAGAGAAAGCCACAGGAAGCAAGAAAATGAAATGGAACCTGGAAGAGAAGGAAGAGACCAGGGAATCCTGCCATGTGCCTTGCCATGTGACAAGCTAAGGACCAAAGATCAGCAGCAGCCAGCCCCATATTATCAGTCTTCAGGGAGAAAACATTACTGAGGCAACTTGATTTGGACTTTCTTTTAGCCTCAAAACTTTAGCTAATAAATTCCCATTGTTTAAGCCAGTCCATTTCATGGTACTTACTTGGGCAGCTTAGGAAACTAAAACAAATTTTAGTGCTAGGAGAGAAGGGTGCTGCTATTGCAAATACCAAAAATATGGAAATAGATTTGGAATTGGTTAATGGGTAGAGGCTGGAAGAATTGTGAAGTGCATGACAGAAAAAGCCTAGATTGCTTTGAAAAGATTGTTGGTAGAAATATGGATGCTAAAGGAACTTCTGATGAGGCCTTAGATGGAAATGACTAATGTATTTTGGGAAACTGGAGAAAAGGTAATCCTTGTTTTAAAGTGGCAAAGATCTTGGCCTAATTGAGTTCTGATGGCAGGTGGAAGGCAAACTTGAAAATGATGAACTTGAATATTTAGTTGAGGAGATTTCCAAGCTAAGAGTGGAAATTGAAACCTGGTTTCTCCTTGTAGCTTATAGTAAAGTGGGAGAGAAAAGGGATAAGCTGGGACTTAACACCTGGACACAAAGAAATCAAAAACTGATGGTTTGGAAAATTCTGAGCTTCCAGAAAGTGAGTCCCCAGAGAATAGTGCTCCATGTGGGAGTTTAACTGAACATGGATTCATCCAGCCATTTCAGAGCAAGTCAGGACAGGAAATGCAGTTATCCAAAAAGGACTTGTTGAAAGTTCTTTGGTCTGATGGTTGGGACCCCTGTATCCTACATGCAAAACCAACATGTTTTTTGTGACATCTATATGAATGGAACCACTGCCAGCCTGGACTAAAGGGACAGATTAGAGAAAAAACTATTTCAAGAGCAGAACATGGAAGCTGAGGTCTGTACTGAAGACATCTTCTCGAGTCAAGAGATGAGTCTGCCCTGGCTTTTGAAGGGGGTGGGCCTTTTCCCCACCCCTGTTGTTCAGGAAGAGTGCTGCCACCCCAGTGTTCTAAGAGGGTGGAGCCTATGCCCCATTGCAGAGAGCGTGGCTGCTTAGCTAATAAATTCCTATTGTTTAAGCCAGTCCATTTCTTGGTATTTGCTTGAGCAGCCTAGGAAATTAAAACAGGGATGTATGCGAATGTAGTTTAGCCTTTAAGCTGTGAAGTCAGCTGTCTCAACATTTTATTTCAAGATAACTCCGAAGTGCCAAAATATCTCCACTCAAGGAATTCCCTGCTTCACCTCCCTCAAGTCTTTTCTGAAATATCTTATTCTCATTGAGGTCTTCATGTCCATGCTATTTGAAATTGTCCTACACCTTTCTAGAACTCATTCTATTTCCTTTAAAATTTTTCTCTCTAGCACTTAACTGACATATTATACATCTTATTGATTTATTGACTGATTATTTGTGTTGGGTAGGGGCTTGTGTCCCTTCACTCTCTCTTCCTACAGTCTGGAACTATGTTTGATACATGGTAGACACATAATAAATGTTTTTTGAATGACTGAATGAATTTAAAAGGTTTCCTTTCTTCATTCTCTGTCTGTTTTCTTCTTTCTCCTCCAATTTGGCTTTCTCCATGTCTCTAATCGACATATTGTACCTATTGTTCTACAGCTCTTCTGTTCCCACATCATTGTCTCAACCATATTCTGAGGCTGAATTGCTGTCTCTCAGTATCGATTCCAAATTTCCAGGTAAGAAAATAAAGTTGACATAGTTTGGATCAGGCATGTGCCTTGGTCAAATTTGCTGCCACATCCAAGGGGTCAAGGACACAATGAATCCACTCATATTGTTGCTAGGACCTACTTCTCTGGGAGGTAGAGGTAATTTCAAGAAAAGGATATTTGTACTTTGAGTGTGCACCAGATCGCCACTGTAGTTCAGAAGGTCTAATGTATACTTTCCAAATTATTTTAAATTTCCCAATTATTTTAAATGGGTTCATAAAAGGGTACCCTACTCATCTTTGCATCCGTAGCACTTAGCCAAATTTCCAGAAGCAGACATTTTGAATTGTCTCCAAGCATTATCTAATGGTTATTGGTTTGGTAATGCCTTTGTTGTATGATGGGGCGGGGAGGAGGAAGAGCAAAAATTGGAAACTTTGATAAGGATGTAGTGAAAGAAAGAGATATCAGGACATTTATGGGTAAATAATTTTTAAAAGATGGTAAAATTGGAGGGGTGTAGGATTTGTCTTAGGAAAGAGCAATGCTATATTAAAATGTACAAGTGTACTTGGTGAGCTAATGGCTTTGATGCACGTCCGAGCAAAGGCTTGGCTACAAGATAATAGCTTACAAGTTGTCCCTTGCTGTTTGGTAATGCTAATGGACAGGAAGTGAGTAATGATTTATAAAGTGATGTTGAAGCTGTAGTTAACAAGCCGTCCGTCACCACAGTGCAAGGTGCAGAAGGAAGCAGCAGTGCACAGTTCACGGAGGAGGACAGGGGCTTTGCTTCATGTTCTTTTCCTACCGCACACATTGTTCAGTTTTAAACTCTCTCCTTCCCTCCCTCCCTTTTCTTTTTTCTTTTCTTTACTTTTCCTTCTTTTTCTTTTGTTTTCCTCTCCTTTTGCTTTTTCTTTTCAACAATACAAAGCCTGTAGGAGCCTTTACAGCTTAGGTTGCCAAGTAAGATACAGGATACACAATTAAATTTGAATTCCAGATAAACAACATATATATATATATATATACTTTAGTATAAGTATGTTCCACGTATCACATGGGACAAACATACTGAAAAATTATTCATTGTTTATCAGAAATTCAAATTTAACTGTGTATCACATTTTTATATGCTAAATCTGGTAACTCTTCTTTACAGTCTATGCTATTTCATAAAAGGTTATCAATTTAGATGCAAAAGTTCCTTTAATTCATTCATAGCATGGGTGACAGAACTGACAAAAATATAGGCAAGCTCAGATGGAAAAATTCTGTTGTTTTCAAATATTCAGATAATGTTTGGTAGTTTAAAAGAATGATACTATTTATGTAACTGTGTTGGGTTTTATTTTTTTTATTTCACTGTACATTTAGAAGAAACCTCCTAAACCACAGAATGAACCAGCCGGAAAGAACCTTAAACATCCCGCAGTTTATTCCCTCTCATTTTACAGAAAAGAGAACTGAAATAGCAGAGTGGAAATGAAGTCTTTGGAGTCAGATAGACACCAGGTTACTCACTTAATAATTGGGGAAATGGGCAAATGACGTAGTTCTCTGAGCTTAATTTCCTACTTCCAGTAAAGTGGAAATTGTGATATCTACCTTATAGAATTCTAGTGGGGATTAAATTAATTAATATAAAACACCCAGAGCTACTTTCGAGCTGGTTAGTGTACATTGCTGCACTGGTCTCCTACAACAGTTAGTCAATCCCAGGATTTGATAGGTTCTCCTCACTCCACCCCTTACTCCTGCACTTGCTTGTTGGGAAGTGATAACTTGAGTCATTGCCTGTGTCTATCACCAAATTAGGTTATGCAATCAGAGGGACTTGCACTGAGAATAATTTACTTCTGCGAGATAACTTTGACCCTATTAACCAAACAATGCAGATAAGAGGAAATAAACAATGCTCACCTTAAAAAACAACAACAAAAAACCCACTAAAATGGAGAAGAAAACAAAAATCAGAGGAGTCCTTTTGCTGAGGCAGGAAGTATACTTTTACTCTGGAAGCCTGCCTAAGGGATCCAGGCACCGTTTGGGGAGGAGGGATCTCCTTTGGTGATGTTTCCCTGAAACTTTGAATTTGTTCAACAGGAGATGTTCGTTTATCGTATCGTGCCCACTATTTTCCCCAAACAGCTTGTTTATACATCCCCTAAATGGGTGATTCTCAAAATATGGTCCCTGAACTACCACCAGGAGCAGCAGCAGCAGCAGCACCTGGGAATCTCCTTATAAATGCAAATTCTCGGGCCTCAATCCAGACGTCCTGTATCAGAAAATCTGGGGGTAGGGACGAATAATCTGTGCTTTAACAACCCAAGGGGTGATTTTGACTGCTTAGTAAGTCTGAGAACCACTGCCTTAGGGCTTGGACTCTCTCAAGCCCGCAGATGTATCTGCATCTTGTCTGTGTATAGCAAAGACGTACCAGTTAGGCCTGTCTGCATCTTTGCCAGCGATAGCTAATTATGATTTGGGACTCTCCTGTTAAATAACAATATGGAAATGAAGGACATGTGTACTCATGGAATGCCAGGTACTATGCTAGACACTTTGTATACAGCATCCCATTTGATGCTCACGGGAACCTTACGAGGTTGATTTTTTAATGAAACTGAAGTTCAGAGAGGTCTAGTGATTTGGCTAAACTCCTGCAGCTACAAAAGAGGTAGAGCAGAGATGTAAGCCCAGTTTGACATTCAAAGCTCTTTCAGCCTTATAAAGATATGTAACAGAGTCTAACTTTTCTACTAGGAGTTACATGAAATTTAAACAACCAAACACTTGCAGTGATTAGGGAGACCTGAGCTAAGTTTCTCAAGCTTCTTAGGGTACTATAGAGGGGACTAAGCGTTGGTGGGGGCAGCTATCCGGAGCCACAGCTGCCAGCAATTCTGCATTCACCCTCTGGGTGGGGGAAGGCTGGAATATACATACACACATTTTTCACAGCCAAGTTTAAAACAATTTAAATGAAGCAAAGTATTCAATTAGAGATGCTTGAGGAAACCAGGCACGTAGTACTATGTCAGCAGTGAAGAAGAAAATATTTAGCCTTTGCAAGCTGCGACCACTTCAGCACTGGGTGATGATGTTGCCTCACGGAAGAGCAAAAGAATACAACGAATACCTTAGAGAGATTAATTTCCCTAGGAAAAAAAATAAAACAAAGGAAGATCCTCTGATTACATTTAAATATTTCCTTGCCAATGCTTGGGGGAATTTTAGCATTCCTCGCCTGCAGAGGAAAGCTTTTGTGCCTGGGAAAAAGGTGATTAGGGCACCGTGCCTGGGAGGATAGAAGCGGAGGGAGGGGGTGGAAGGGAGGAAGGGGTGTTTCAATAGCAGCACAGGTGCAACAGTTTGGAGTGAGTGATGGCCTTACAAATGACCCTGGCACAGAGCAGAGGAAAGCCAAGGAGAAGATTAATTGAATTACAGCTACAGTATGTGTGAGTTTTATTCCTGCCGCGGTCTTTAAATGGATTGTGGGGCTAGCTGGCCAGATGGGGTAAGGTCAGAATATTGAGGAAATGGGAGGGGATGTAGATGAATAGTTTTCCTGATGGGGAACAATCCTTAGGTTGTTTGCTTTTGGATAAAGCATTTTGGGGGTCTGAAAGGGCTCAGTCTATAATCTTCTTTATTTAAGAGCAAACTAATTATTTTTCATGCAGGATATGATCAGTACCTGAAGGTGTTTACTTTATGACAATGCAAGGTAAATTGGGATAAGGATTAACTTATATGCTTTGCAACATAATGTCTCACCAAAAGAATTGACAGTGGGGTTTTTTTCTTTAGGTCAGTGAAAATTTAATTTAATTTTTAAGAAAAATTAATATGCATTCAACTCTTTTACAGCAATATATTGCTAAAATATTTGCTTTGTGAATAGATTTTACTGTACATGCAAATATTTCTCATATTGTGGATATGGTTTCCTAATTCCTTGTAATGTTAATCAAATTAATTGAGGGATATTGATAACCAAATATTTGCATAATCTTCCTAAAGTTTATTTATAGGTAATTTATAGGGTAGAGTATTCAGTTGATAAATATTTTATTTAGTTATTTTGTCAATTATCTATTTAATTCTATTCTTGTCACATCTTGTGTCCATGTATCCCAGTGTATTTTGAATTGAGCATTTTAATGTTTTCCCCAACATCTCATTGGATAACTTGGCAGGAAGCAACATCATTGTGGTGGTTTGGAGTTGTAGGTACCCCAGAAACACATGTTCTTAAACTTAATCCATTCCTGTGGGTGTGAACCCATAGTAAGTAGGACTTTTTGAGGTTGCTTCAGTTACAGTGTGGCCCAACTCAATCAGGATGAGTCCTAATCCTATAACTGGAGACTTTTTTAAGCAGAACAGAAATTTTAATTCAGACAGAAAGAGAAAGCCACAGGAAGCAAGAAGCTGAAATTCAACAGAACCTGGAAAAGAAAAGAAAGGGAAGGAGAGGCTGCCATGTGCATTGCCATGTGACAGAGGAGCAAAGAACCAAGGATCACCAGCAGCCAGCTCCAGAAGGCCAGTCTTTGGGAAGAAAGCATTGCCTTGATGAGGCCTTGATTTGGACTTCTCCTAGCATCAAAACTGTAAGCCAATAAATTCTCATTGTTTAACCCAACCCATTTCATGGTATTTGCTTGAGATGCCAAGGAAACCAAAACACTCGTTTATCTCAAGGTCTAGCAAACATGGTGCTAGTTGAGAAAATGCACATTAAGTAACCTGAAAAAGGTAGAAAGCTGGGAGAAGATGTGGCTCAAGTGGTTGAGCGCCTGCTTCACACATGGGAGGTCCTGGGTTTGATTCCCAGTACCTCCTGAAAAAACAAGCAAAACAAAGCAAAACAAACAAAAACACCAACTCAGGCAAGCCATTGTGGCTCAGTGGCTGAGTGCCAGCTTCTTACATATGAGGTCCTGGGTTTAATCCCTGGTCCCCAGTACCTCAAAAAAAAAAAGGTAAAGAGAATTACTATGGAATAAGCATAAAAAATAATCATAGTAGGATGGGCGGCAACATGAAATGATTTGATTTATGGACTTTTGAATAAGACAGACCTGAATTCAAATTAGGTTTTATACCCTCCCATGGCTCAGTTAACCCTGGATAAATTACTTAAGTTCTGAAACTCAGTTTCTTCATTTGCAAAATGAAATGAGATAATGTATGCATGGCACCTAGAATGGCTCCTGCACATAGTAGGCCTTCCACAAAGGCTAGCCTACCCCCTCCGTCCCCTGCTTTAGTGACTGTTTAAGAGAAAATATGGTATATTGGGAAGACTAGATTGGCTGAGAGTCTAATCTGGCTATGCAATTTTAACAAGTCAGTTTAACCTCTCTGAGATTGGCTCATTTATGTCTAATAACCTCCTCACCCTGCCTTCCAAGAGGCAACTCATCCAGAAATTCCTCTCCTTCCTGTTCTTACTGACCTCATTCATGGTGGCATATGCTGTGGTCCTGTGTGTTGTGTTCTTATAGGCTGGCTCCAACAGCATCCCACTCCTCATTAATATGCATTTACATACATTCATAAAGCATGTGTTTCATTGTGATTTTGATGACCTACATTCAGACATCACAGAAAGACCTATATCTGCCCTGCCTCCTTAGCAGGGTTATTGTGAGGAAAGCCATTTGTAAAGTGTAAATTGCTAGACAAGTGCTTATTAAATCTTTTACCCTTATTCCTATAGCCCTGAATACTTTGCTCTTCCTTTCAAAATTTCAAATTACCTATGTCTTTTACTTTTACTAAAGGTCTCACTGATCCCTCTAAAGTACAAGGCTAATTGCTGGGTTTAATAAACTCCCTTCTAACAGTCTATGAGCTATTTTGTCTTTTATATGTTGTGCAAAGTGACAGCAGTTTGGCCCTGAGGCCATCGGGGTTTTCTACTTAAAGTCTGTCCTAGGGAGTCTCACATCAAAGTGTAAAGAAAGAAGGGGCTGGGCTTTCATTTCACTTCCCCTTCTCTTGCAGTTGGCAACACATTTTGATAAAGTTTTTGAGGAAATTGAAGTGAAATTAATAATGAAAACAGTGGGCTAGAATCTGTTCCCTGAGCAATCTGTTCCTTAGGTTTCATCCAGGTCCCAGATCATAACCTTCCCCAGATTTCCAAAATAGTAACTGGGTGAAGGGATTCTCTGGTAGGGTCCCAGTGCACACACCTGAGACTATAGCTCTGGGATTTACATTACTGTCAGCCTGAAGTTTAGGACACATTACTTGGGAGAATATACATGTCTGCTTGGCACAGCATTATTTTATTATTATTATTATTATTATTATTATCATCATCCCAGTAACTATACTATTTGCAGTATTGCAACTATAACATGCTAACTCTTCCAGTGATTTTATTTCCTTATCATTTTCTTAGCATTCTATGTGCTTTGATTCATCACTATCCTCTACTTAACTTTGAATTATTTGAAACAGACTGCATCTGCCTTTTTTAGAGCTTCATCTCCAATTCTCAGCACAGACCTTGGGAGAGAGTGGGCAGATAAATATTTGTTGAAAAGCAGAATGAATACATGATTATGCTAGCAGGATGCATAGAAATTGGATGATACTCAGATTGAAGGCATGGTTTGGATCTATGCATCCTGAGATTCCAAGTTCTACTTCTTGTTCCTCTCAGCATGCATAAAATGCACATTGTGTGCTTATTTGTTAGTATTGAAATCAAATGAGTCTTGGAGATTTCATTGTAACAGGGGTGTTAGCAGTACTGAAGGTATCATATACTCCTAACACATTAGAAACATACTATATATATGAATTCTCATGACTGTGACTTTATCTGCAGTCAAATTAAAAAAAAAAAGATAGGATCTCACTGACTCTCCAACTTAATGTTTCTTCAGAGAGGATCCTGCATGGTGTGGGAAGGCGGTAATGGGAGGATGATGAGTTGGGGCTGGGAAATGAGAACTAGGAGTAGAGGCAACATAAAGAGATCTCTGGAAAAGAAATCCTTGACTTGTATCAGGTGTGAGAGGTGGGAAAATTTGTAAACTCTTAGGCCACAAAAGCCAGGGATCAGGGTTTTTGGTGAGTAAGGTAATTTATAACAGATATTTACATTTGTCTACCTTTAAAACAGCTAGCATGTTATAACTAGTAGTCAGAAAAAATTTCCATTATTTTGAGGAAAAGGACATGTTGCATCATAGAATCACAAAATGGAAGGACAATTTGAGGCCACCTAATTTTATCTCTTAATTTTACAATTGATGAAACCAAGATTTTCCCAAAAACCTTTATGGGCCTTTTAAAATTTTTGCCTCCCACTTTATTTAGGAGTTATATGGAATGCTTGGCATTATGGTGAGATTGGCCATACTGTAAGGAGTATGAAATATGAGTACGTTGAATTAGACTGAAACTGTCTGATAATTGGGTAAATGTTCTGTTTACTTTCTTTCCAGAAATCGTCAACACCTTATACAATACATTTCTATGAGAATCCTTAAGAACTTCTCTGATAAACCTCCCTCTCACTATTTTACAGTGCAGTACATCAGAGGACTGAAAGAACATAGCTAATTTATGATTTTAGTGGCAACAAACCAAGATGTTTTTGTCTTTTTAAGTCAATTTCTGCAAGAGTGATTTATTCTCAAAGTAATCAGCATTCATTTGGAAGGAGAAAGGGTTCTTTGAAATAATTTAAATTTTACATATATATGAAATAGTCTGCTTCCTGCTTCACTGTTTCCACAAGCTAAGTCTTTCAAAACATTGCTCTCTGAAACGATAGCACATCTCCCCCTCTTGTCAATGGATTATTCATCACAAGTGCTCCCAACACAATTGTCCTCAGCTAACAATGGCACTTGGAGAAACTTTACATTTCATTGAGGGCTAGAGTCCAGATTAGAGAAAAAAAAAATCAGTTTTTTTAAATTTTTATTTTTTAGGAATAAGACTTTAGTTCCCACTGTGTAAAATTCTAGGTGTCTTTATGGTACATTCATACTAAATCAGGGTTAGATTTCATGAAATTTCTGTTTGTGCCCTTCATGACTAAGAATGTAAATTGATGCTAACGGCATGACTGACATCTAGTGGATGTATGCCAGCGGTGCCGCTTACAACCATGTTTTCCATTGTTTTTTTCCTGGCAGGCCGGATGCACCAAGGTCCTTCGGAATATTATCCAGATGGAGGGAATATCACATTTCAAGAAATCATTGTTTGAAATACAGTTTTATCATTAGATATTAGTGAAATGATAGGGATGAGAGCAATGGGATCCTTCTATAAACGAATGGAGACTACTCAGAGATTTGAAAGAATTGCAGTAGCTTAGAGTGAAAAAATGAGATCAAAGATAAAAATTTAGATTTTATTTAGTTTATGGAATGGATTGAGATTCATTGACATGATATTATAAGCTTTTGAAATATCCACATAACTGAAATATTTATTATTTCTTATCTGGGATTTCTTTTTTATATTAGCTTACCTGCTTGAGAGGGATTGAAATAAGTCTGATTGAATTAATTCAGATATGAAATATCCACTTGTGATTATAGTACACTTGTTTGAAACTGTGCTACTGTTCTAAGATTCAAATATTGATAGTCAACAAGTAGAATGAATTTTACTCTATTTAAATAACTTTTGACTCTAGGAAAAATTTTAATTTTTACTATTAGAAATATACAAAAAAGTTGACCATGCCAAAAAGAAAATTTAAGTACAAAATGTTTTCTGTTTTGGAAACAATTACCTCATTTTTACATAATTAGTATTTTAGAATCTAAACCAATATGGAAATGTACTCTATGTAATTAAAATCTTATTTTTAGGGAAAAGTCCTGGACATTTTCACTCAAGGAGTTATTAGGCATAGAGAAACAAACTGAACTGTGATAATGTAGTAGTTTGTTTTGCAGAATGCCATTCTGGGTCAAAATATTTTTTTAATTGCCAGTAATAAAAGACTTTTTCAACGTGTTTCCTTGCAGAAGTTTTTCTCAGAAGAAATCACTTTCCTCTTCATTTTCCTCCCTCTCATAATGTCTGTGAAATTTCAAGCAAAGATATAAGCATTATTTTAAAGGGCATCTTTTCTGTGAGAGCACTACAGCTTGAAAATTGCATTGTGAGTATAATAGTGTTATTTCATAATAAGAAAAGTCATGCTGCGTTTCACACAGCGCAGATGGCTTATGTTTCTCTTCACCACTATCAGCAGATCAGATAGATAGATAGCGTAATGTTTTTGATGTTCACGCATGCTGTTGATTGAAGTATATCAATCGTTTAATTGCTGAGTAATATTCCATTGTATGGATATGCCACAGCTTTTCTTCCTCAACAAGACTGCTGACCCTTAGGTCAGACAATCCTACAAAACACATAAATAGTTCTAGAACTGTCACGACAGTACCATGCTATGCATACGTGCGCATGTAGACATGCACACATATGCACACACATGTCTATTAAAATGACCAAGATCTGTTTGCAGTTGCACCTCCACCTTTGCCTGTGAATATATAGTCCAAGTACTGTGTTCAGAAGTTACTTGAATTAGTGTTATTCTTTTTAGTGTAGATATGTTATTCAATTTACATTTGAATTTAATTCTTTCTTTTTGTATCTAGTTTTCCTTTTCGTTATTTCTTTTCTTTTGATCCCTGCTGTTTTGAATATGTTAAACCTTAATGGCCTTCCGAAACAAACAACAACAACAAAAAAACTCCAAAACATTAAAAGATATATTTAGAAAGTGATCACTATTCCCCACTTTCCCTATACTTCCACGTGTTTTCCATTTTCCCTTCCTCTTGTAAGCAACAAATTTCATTGTTTTCTGCTTTATCCAACCTGTGTTTCTATTTTGCCAAAATATGCAGTTGCATGTTTATTCAAAAAATTCCCCTAATCACAGATAGCAAACTATAATTCTCTGCTTAGCGGTCTATCCTGAAAATCACTCCAAATTGGTTTGTAGATATCTTCATTCTTTTGTTCAGCTGCATAGTACTTCATTTTGTATGTTTATGACTTCTCTTTTTTTTCTTGCTTTAATTAGCCAGTGTTTTTTTTTTTTTTTTTT
>JAQZBX010033125.1:0-17637 GCA_029593785.1 Cabassous unicinctus | reverse complement strand
TGTGACTACAGGCCAGAAATGCTGCAAACATCCCACAATGCACAGTACAGTCCCCTCTACAAAGAATTATCTGATCCAAGATATCAATAATGTTGCTCTTGAGAACACCCAATTTAGTCATTACAATGTATGCTAGGCACAGACCCACTTAGGTTACCTTATGTTACTGACATTTAAGAACACAATGGGAACACAGAGAAATTAGAGAAAAGTGGAAGTATTGATGGCAGCCACACAGACAGGCTCTTTAAGAACTGGAAGATCCCTAGAGTATACAGTACTTCTAGCATAAGCAGAAATCTGTTGCTTCCTACTTAACATGTTCTGTAGAATCCCAGCTACTCCCTATCTCAGCTCCTACCATTTCCACAGTGACTGTTGTACCAAGGATCTTTTAATGTGTTCTTAGTTAAGATGAGGCCACACTGAACTATTTACTGGAGTCCTTATAAGCAGAGGGAAATTGGACCCAGTAAGATGAGACAAACAGAGAGATGGCCATGTGACAGAGGCAGAGATTGAGTCATGCCACAAACCAAGGAACCACATGGATTGCTGGCTACCCAACAGAAGCCAGGAGAGAGGTGTGGAACAGAGAAAGCATGGCCTTGGGAACACCTTATTTTCAGACTTTGAGCCTCCAGAACTGTGAAATGATAAATTGTTATTGTTAAAGCCAACTGGTCTGTGGTACTTTGTTACAGTATCATTGGCAAACTAAGAAGGCCCCCATTGGTATATTTGGACCATTAGTAAGCATGATACTCACTACTGTCCTCTCTGTGTTTACCCTGTGGTTGAAGAGACAAAATTCTCATATCAGGACAGCCACTAAGTATGCAAAAATGTTTACTGAGGAAATTTCTAGTGAATTCTTATTCTATAAAACCTTTAAAAATAATATTTAGCTAATAGTGATAAAGTTGTTACAGCAGAATTTAAGTTGTTCTCTTTATAAATTAGAAAATACATCAGAAACAGTAAGTTATGTTATAGTATAGGACAAACTGTCCTATTTATTAATTTTTTATAAGCCTTTCAAAATTTATGAGGAAGCTATGACAATCTGATAAAATAAATGAAGATTTGTATAGGTTTGAATCAGATAATCAAATATTATTACTTTTAATCTATTATACTTTTATGACCATAAATATAATTTTATTTGAAAATATTAAACTTTTGATAGTGCAGAAAGGATTTCACCCTTAACTTGTTGGTTCTGAAAATTTTAGACTTTAAGAATCAAATATATTTATGAATAGATAAGCTTTCTTATATATTATGTTGTTAATATATGTAGTATACTATACCACCACAGAAGTATCTCTTCTTCAAACATATAAATAATAACAAATACTACTATAAAAGCCACCTTGAAATGAGCTTTTAATTGGTTTTCTGACTATAGTAGCAATTCCCAAAATATGCTCGGTCTGTTTACTTTCAATTTTTTCAGCATATGGGCATAGGAAAGCATTAGCATTTTCCAATTCCAAGGAGGAATGTGTTTAATGTTAAAATAACTCAGAACAGTTTTATGTTTTTCATCATAGAGTTCAAGCAAGAAATACAAATAGAGAAACTTGGGTCTGCCACTGTAATCCTCTATAAATTTGGTGAAGCTGTCCAGGATATGACCATAGAGAGCTAGTGGATCAACTATTTGGCCTTCTTACTCATCAATTCAAACACTTGATACAATGTTTTTTCCATCAGTAGGTCAGTTTTGACATTGTTCATGTCATGTAGACATGTTTTTGCCTCAATTTTATCCATCAATTCTGGATATCCTTTTCATGGAGGGTAAAAGATACAGCGATTGGTGCCATATTTGGTAGTAGAATATCAGCAAGTGACAGGAATTTGGGCTTGAGTCTCAGTCCCTCAGTCCACAGAGCCAGTTTGTAAGAAATACAACTTTCATTATGAATTTTTCAACTGAACTTAATTTCTTCTATGACACTCCATACTGTTGAGTGGTAAAAACTCAGTCACTTTGGAGTTATACCCCTGTTCTCAGGATTGAGTCCAAGTTCATGGGACTTGTTAAATACCAAGGCATGAGGGATGGTGGAGGGAGAATTTAGCGTAGGTTGATATCTTTCAGCCCTGGCATCTTCAGGGACAACTTCTTTCCCATATGATCTTCATTTGTCCGTCAGCATGGAACACTCTGAGTTTTTATTATTCCTGAAGATTAGAATCTTTGATGCTTTCTCCGTAAACTTACTCTAGTGCTTCTCTTGGGTCCCATACCATGCATCCTCAGGAAACTTGCCAAGCCAAGTTTAACTCTTCACCATTTTCTTGCTATTCTTAGGCACTTTAGGATTATCCTTTTGCTCTTATACCATACTAAAGCTGAATTAGAGAGAATTTAATGATGGCCTCAGGCCCATCTCTCTAGACCAAGGGTTCTTAACCTTTTTTGTTCCACAGACCCCTTACTAAGTCCACACTATATTGTGTATTATTTAATAAATATATCACACCCACACCAACAGATCCCTACAAGAATAATGTTTTTTTTTTTTTTTTTTATTTCAATCAAGCTCAGGGACCCCTAGTTAAGAACTGCTCTAGACATACCATGTGAACATTCCAACACCAGGTTTCATTTGCACCCCCATCCTCCCCCATTGCTAAGCAGGTCTCCTCTTCACGCCCTCTCAACAAACATTACCTAATACATGGAAATACAGAATTATGCTTAGTCTCTGATAAGGAATGATTATAGTTTTGTTTGGATTATTGCTGATGTTTTTTATTCAGTTTTATTGAAATTTATTCATAAGCCATACAGTCCATCTAAAGTGTACAAACAGTGGCATTTGGTGTAATCACTGAGTTGTGCATTCATCACTGCAATCAATACTAGAGCATTTTCTTACTCAAAAAAGATAAACCTCCTACCCCTTGGTAGTCACCTCACAGTCCCTCTATTCTTCCATTGTCATACATAACTGCTAATTTATTTCTGTCTCTATAAATGCATATATATTTGCATTTTGTAAAGATGGAGATGAGTGTGATAAATAGTATATAAGAAGGTTTTTCTCTGAAAAAGAATAAATATACATTAATATTATAAGTTGTTAAGAATAGGGTGATTTTGGGGTAAAAAATACAGCCAAAGCAAACTGTGGACTGTAGGGTATAGCAATATATTAATATTTTTCCATCAATGGTGAAAAAAGGAATTTTGCTAAATGAAAGAAACTAGATGCAAAGTACTACATATTGCTGATGTTTTAATATTCAATTTTCTACATACAAGGAATCCCTTACTCTTTTCCCTTAATCTACCTATAACTCATAAAACATTCATCTTTTCCTCCCCACCTGGAATTTCCAGAATTTGGAAACATTATTGAATATTCTTATTTTTATGGCAAAATAATTATTTAAATAGGTTCAATCAGAATCTATCCTCCCTGTTAACAGGACATAAGTGGAGATACTGGTTATATAACCAAGGCTTTTGACTGGAATGTCATGTTTGAGAATGACATTCATTTAATCAGATGTTGACCAGACACTTTTTCTAAAAAACAATTTAATGAAGTATATCATTCATACATGAACATACACAAACTGTGTGTTCAGTAAACACTGTGAACCCACAAAACAAACATGCGTAACATCATACAGGGCTCCCACACATCATCCTACCACAAATACTTTGCATTGTTGTGAAATATTTGTTAACAAATTATGAAAGAACATTATCAAAGTATTACTACTAACTATAGTCTGTATCTTACTCCCCTATACATTTTTTTAAGGATTTATTTATTTATTTACTTTTATCGATTTTTACCCACCTCCCCTGTTTTTGCTGTTTTTGTGCCCATTTGCTGGGCAACTCTCTGTGTCCGTTTCCTGCCCTCTCTTCTCATCCTTCTCCTGTCTTCACTGGGATTTGATCCTCGGAACCCCTGATGTGGAAGAGAGGCGTCTTACTGCCTGTGCCACCTTAGTTCCTGTTTTTTTGACATGTCTCGTCTTGGCTATCCCTTGTGTCACTCTCCTGTTAAAGTCATCATCTTGCTGCATGGCTCATGGGGCCTGATGGCATACCTGCGCATGGGGCCTGACAGCGCACCCACGTGCGGGGCCTGACCCATGCATGGGGCCTGGTGGCGCACCCATGCACAGGGCCTGGGGGGCTCACCCGCTTGCAGGGCCTGATGGTGCACCTGCGCACGGGGCCTGGTGGCCCACTCACCTTCTATATATATATATATTTTTTTTAATTTTTACTGGGAGGTCCAGGGGATCGAACCCAGGTCCCTCCATATGGGAGACGGACGCCCAACCATTTGAGCCACATCCGTCCATCTGCTATATCTCTTAAAGTTGACCAAAGGTACCTAGAGTTACAGTCTTTTCCCATACAGGATGGTCATATAATAAGTCAGGCTTAGTTTATCACTAGCATTCTAAAAACCAGACCTAGGGAGAAAAACTAGGTCTGGGGACACATGCATGTTTTCTAATATAGCGAATGTTTAGTCTGCCCTCATTATCACAAAATCAGGACAGTGAGAATATTCGCATTGACCAGACACTTTTTTAAGGAACTAAGATTGACTTCATGGAGCCAGTGCTTTAAAAACCCTCTTGGAAAAACTGGTCTGGTACCTGGCTCCAGGATTCCCAGTCTAACAGGTCAATAAAGAAAGTTAGGGAAGCGGGTATGGCTCAGTGGATAGAGCCCCCGTTTACCATATGGGAGGCCCCGAGTTTGCGTCCCGAGGCCTCCTTGTGAGGGCACGCCGGCCTGAGCGGTGTGGTGGGCTGATGCAGCAACCTCACGGCAGGAAGCGGGTGTGGTGCAATGGATAGAGCACCCGTTTACCATATGAGAGGCCCCGGGTTCGCTTCCCAGCGCCTCCTTGTGAGGGCACGCCGGCTCGCGCGGCGCTGTGGGCTGATGCGGCAAGACCTCAGAGCAAGGGGGAGATAAGCAGACACAGAGAAGACACGCAGCGAATGGACACAGCAGCACAAGCAGCAAGGGGGGGATAAATAAATAAAATAAATAAATCTTTAAAAAAAATAAAAAATAAAAAAATAAAGTTACTTTCTGAATTGCAGGTAAAATCTGATATTGAGTTCTTGGCTTGACTTTCTAGCCTCAAGAGACTTTTAGAAGTTCACTTGGAGGTTCCTTATGAAATATACCAGCAAAGCAAATTTAGAAAAGGCCTATATGGTAAATTACCATTCTTGTTGCACCTATGTAAATAATCAGGTCAAATCTAATTAAACCAGCCTTATTTTATGACTAAGAATAATCTTTTTCAAGTTATCTTTGATCAAAAGGAGGGTGACTATAGAGAAATTTTGTTAATGGAAACCTATAACACTCCTGTAAGTTTTCAGATTTTGTTCCTGTTCATTGTCTGAGCTATTATGCATTCCCTTTATAAACTGTAGATAACTGCATGTTTGTTTGTTTGTTACCTACATGTAAATTGGACTGGATCCTTTGATCTTGCATATATTGCCTACCCTAAATGTCAGTCAGAAAGCCAACTTAATATCTTTTGTATACTGGGCCTCAAACTGAGAAAAGAAGGTTAATACCCCTTCTTGATCCCTTGACCTACCTTAATACAAGTTTTTCTCTTTCACACACAGCATCATACCTTCCCTAGAAACACATGACCTGGAGCGAGCAGTAATAAATTATCTAAGATTATGAAACAGAGCTTTAATACCACCCTAAATAGCCTTCAGGCTCTCTAGGCTAAAGTTGACAGCTTAGCATTGGTGTTCTTGGAAAACAGACAGGTTTTAGATACCCTGACTGCCCATGAACAATGTTGCATTTATGTTAATAAGTCTGATACAGTAATAAATAACCTGAATATATTAAAGGACTGAGTTAAAGTGATTCAGGATATCACTTAGGCTTAAACAGTTCAATAAACAGAGGGGTTTTTTTTTGTCATAAAGCAGATGCTATAACACTGGCTAAAAATCTTTTAGAAAATTCCCCACCTGGTTAATACCTTCAATTATTTCTGGTGACCAAGGCACTCACTTTACTGAGCAAGTAATTAAAGCTCTAAGATTCTACAAACAAGTTTCCAGTATCACTTGTCCCTACCATCCTCAATTCTCTGGAAAGATGGAGAGAACAAATGGCATTAAAACTTAAACTGTCTAAATTAACTGAGGAAACTGGGTTACCTTGGCCTAAAGTTCTTCCACTGGTCCTTAGGCCATTCAAAGCATACCTTTTGGGAAACAAACTTTCTCCTTATGAAATTATCACTGGAAAATCTATGCCCATTGGCCTCTATCTTAACATTGATCCCCTGTTTCCCAGCAGGAGATAACTCAATATTGTAAATCTTTCATGACTTAGGCAAAATATTGTCTCCAACAGGTAAGGAATACATTTCCAGATCCGAATCTCCCTTAGACTTCTCATACCCTAACTTCCAATGATGAGGTGTACTGGAAGTGACATCAATGCAAAACAGCCCTTGAACCATGCTGGAAGGGACCTTACCAGGTACTCATAATTTCTGACACTACAGTCAAACTAGAAGAGATCGAAGCTTGGGTTCACATCTCACAATTTAAAAAGGCTCCCCCTTCCATTGACTGGACCTGGGACCAAACCTGGGACCTATAACTAAAATTTAATAAGACGAGAAATAGATGGCTTCTTGAGGTAGACCGCGTCCACCCAAGATCACGGAACAAGACCCCACGAATGCCTATGTTCCTGTTTGTCCTCATCATATTATCCTTACTATTGTTGCATTTTTATTGTTTCCATACCCCTTTTCCACACCTTTTCCACCTTGCTTAAAAAATGTTACCACCAAAGATGTTTAAACTTCCTGTTTTTCTCTTCTTTCCTCTTTACCATGGCCTGTAAAGGCAATACTATTATTTGCTTTGCCCAGGCCATTGCAAAAGGGGGGGGATCTGACTGTTGGGTTTGCCAGCATACACCTCTGTTTCTTCCTGATCTAGGGGATCCTGTCATTCTGCCAGTGACCAATTTTTTAGGGATTCTGGATGTCATAGAATCTTAAAATCAAACTAGCAAAATCACCCATACTTAAACAGGGCCAGACTATTATTACAGCTTTTGTTACCGATGCCTTGTTTTAATTTCACAAACATTGTAAACAGATGAGGCCTATTACCTGATGGCATTTATTAATACATGGTTAGCCCAGAGACTACTTTCATTACAATTCCACTTGTCCTAATATCATCAATCCAAGAGACCTGACGGGACAGCTCCCACTATGCATAATGCTACATTTTAAAGTGACAGTTTGACCTCTTCTAGATATGGGATATTGTTACAATTCATAAGCTATACATGGTTAAAAACAGCCAACTTGAGCATTCCCTAAACAGATAATCAAACCATCACTGTTCTGTGAACACCTGTGGGTTATATTTTTATTGTTGGAAGGGTGCAAGACCATGACCCACACTCTCCATGTGCCTGGGCATTTCAATGTATAAGATGGTTGAAGTATGTTAGGACAGTGTGGACTGGGTCACTTAGTAGTTCCCTTCAAATTTTATAACAAATCTGAATCTTCACATTGGACTTCCTCACTTAATTTAGACTGCCATGCTGAATATGGGTTGTCTGGGGGTGTCACTGATATTGGATGGACCTCTTTCATTAGACTTTTATTTCCTTGGTTAGGAGTTAACATATATGGAAATATGATCAGGAACTTATCTGCAAAAGTTGGAGAAATTGCTGAGTCCAGTGCAGAAGCTACTGCTGCACAACAAAAATCCTTAGATTCTTTAGCTAGAGTTGTTTTAGATAATAGAGTTGTGCTTGACTACTTGCTGGCTGAGCAAGGAGGAGTTTGTGTTATCAATACCACCTGCTGTACCTGGATAAACACTTCTGGGGAAGTTGAAACAAAGTTACATGAAATAGACATGCATATGGCTCCAGCAAGTAAGTCCTTCCTCATGACTTTAATGTCTTTGATTTTAGTTGGTTTGGGTCCTGGGGTCCTTGGCTCAGGAACATACTCTAAACATTGGGCATTTTAATACTCACAGTAATCATAATAGTTTCCCTGGTGCTCTGTATCCTCTCTAAAGTTTTAAATTGTTGCACCTAGCCATCTTGCCAAGTGGTGTCTGTCCATCTGGAGTGACAGAAGCACAAAGAGAACAAAATCAACCAACCCCTGACATCTGTAACCTAGAGCTAATCACCTTTAAGAGCTGTTTAGAACCAGCAGATGATAACTGAGAGTGGTGCCAGTGCCTTAATTTTGGGTCAAGGCCCAGATCAAAAGGGGGGAATTGATAAATAAAATCTAGTAGGCTCAACATGGAAGCACCCATGCTAAGCCCATGTCAGTAAAACCAAAAACCTAAGCGGGTTTACATTTCCTGTAAATGCCTAGCTGGCTCAGAAAAGCAAACTTAAATACAGCCGATCAATTATTGCCAGCAGCTTCCTCCTTCCTAAGCAAGTACCTGCTCTTCACTTTGTAAGACCCCCTCTTAAGTAAGATGGAAACTTAATGTCAAGCAATCAGAACATTTTCTCAGTAGCTTCTGCATTTGCCGTATAGGAGCTTCCCCTTTTTATCCCCTCAGCAGAGTTCCCTTCTGCTTTCTGAATGGGATGCTGCCTGATTCATGAATCGCTCAATAAAGCTATGAAATCCTAAACTGCATGATCAGCCTCTCTTTTATCACCATCAAGAAACTTAAAAATATTCAATAATTCCAGTTAATAATTTTTGAAGGAAATCTAAAATGGGGACCCATTTATGCAAAAAGATGTTCATTTCAAGAGTACTTCTGGCAAACTGAGACTAAATGCTGAGGTGAAATCAGAGCAGTGAGGGGATGGTTGACTAAAATATGGTTATATATTTTATATACATATATAAGGGAACATTACACACTCATTAAAAATAATGTTTACAAATAGTTTTTTTATTATAACAGAAGGGAAAAGGTACATCAAGTTTAAAAAAGTATGTTACAAAATTAAATGTATAATAAGACCTTAACTATGTAAAAATATGCATTAAAAATGAATTACATCAAGATCAAGATGAAAGCAGTGTTTGCCTCTGAGTGGTGGATACTTCTTTTCTCACCTTCTCATACTAATATCAACACATTTTCATCCATGACCTTATGCAGGGTATAATTTTCTATAGCATCACCCTCAAATACAAAATACTACATTACTATAATAGATGATGATAATTGAACCATATGGAGTCTTACTTTCCACCCATCCAACCACTCTTTCTGGCAAATGAACTCTTTGGGAAATCTTATAATGTTTAAGTCAAGAAAAGGTCTATTTTAAGTCAATTAAATGTTACAAAAATAAGGCCTAGAGTAGGCGTTCTAAAACCATGGTGCTGAGACTGGTAGCATCAGCATCACGTGGAAATGTGCTAGAAATACAAAATCTTGAGACTCTCCAGAGACCTGCACAGTTAGAAATTCTGGATTTGAGGCCTAACATTCTGTGTTTTAACATATTTTCCTGGTCACTTGCTGCACATTAAAATCTGAGTTGCTGGCCTAGAGCAGGAAGTAGCTAACTTTAACCCAAAGGCCAAATATGTGTACCTATTATAAATATAAATTTTATTGCAATATAACCTATTCATTTATATATTGTCTGTAACCACTTTCGGGTTACAACAGCAGAATTGAGTAGATTTTACAAAGACCTTAAAGCCCACAAAGCTGCCTAAAATGTTTACTGTAACCTTTTACTGAAGAAGTTTGCTGACCCCTGGTTTATAGAATAGAGACCTCTTGATTTTTAGCTCATACGTATTTTTTTCCTTTGGAAGTACAAAATCTATCTTAAAAAATTTATCCTTTGACAAGTCTTCTATGACAAAGTGTCTATACACTTATAACTATAATTGAATATGCTGATGTGAATTTCATTAATGTGGAGATTTTTTTTTCAATATAGAATGATAATTCTTGCCTTCTATCATCTTCTGTTCTAGAAATGTGTTAAATCAAAAGAAAAAGTAATTATTAAAAATGGAAAGAAATCATGAAGATTTATGTATCGTTATATTCAAGTAAATGACAAAATAAATCTAAAGGGTTCCACCTGCTGGTAGAAATAAAAAATGACTATAAATTAAAATATGCTCTGTAAAAATGGCCTGGTAAGTAAAAAATGATACTTATGACTTAAAGGATGATCATCCAGTTCCTTCATTTTAAAAAGGAAATTGACATGGAATGTCAAAATAAAATCAGAGTGCTCCTAATAGGTTATGCAAAGCATATAAATAATAAACATTGATAACTTCTTTAAACTATAAGCTTTATGAAGGCAGGCCATGTCTATCTTGTTCTTAGTAAGGTGCTAGGAAAATATGTGTAATTTTTTCATATGATTTATATTTGCGTGAAACACTGAAACAGAAAGGTTTGTATTTTTAATTTAAAGATAAAGGTCCATAAAGTTATGAAATTACAGAAAACACAGTAATAATTTCACTTCTAAAATAAAAATTCTTAATTGAAGAATTTAACATAAGTACATAGTGATACATTTTATTTCTCAGAAAGAGAAACATGTCAGGATAGTCTATGTTATGCTAAACTAAACATATTTGGCTTACAACAAAAGTTCTTTTTTCCTGTTCACATCCATCTTGGTTTGCATGCACCTCTGCTCAACATGTTTTCATTTTGGGGACCAGGCTGTGGAAACAGCCTCCATCTGGAACATAATGGGGCATCCTGACACAGGAGAAAGATTTAGCAAACCATAGACAGAACGTTTCTTTTTTTAAAGCAGCTTTATTGCAGTATAATTTATATACCATAAATTCACCAATCGTAAGTGTACAATTCAATAATTTTAGGCAGATTTACAGAGTTATGCAACCAATCACCACAAATCAGTTTTAGAATGTTTCCATCACCCCAAAACCATCTTCTATGTCCGTTTGCAGTGAATCTCCCTTCCTACTCCCACCCCTAGGCAACAATTCATGTATTCTGTGTGTCTTAAGATTTATCTTTTATGGACATTTCATATACATGGAATCACACAATATGCAAACTGTCTGACTTTTTTCCACTTAGCATAATGGTTTTGAAGTTCATCCGTGCTGCAGCATGTATTATGTCAGTAGTTTGTATCTTTTCATTGCTGAATAATTTTCCATTGTAAGGTTATATTACATTGTTCTTATCTATTGACCAGTTGATGGATATTTGGATTGTTTCAAATTTGGGGCTGGTAAAAATACAGCCATTATCTATATTCATGTACAAGATTAATGCAGATAACACGTTTTTATTTGCCTTGAATAAAAACTTTTTTAAGTTGTTTAACTTTTTAAGAAATGGTAAAACTTTTACAAAGTGACTATACCATTTTATATTCTGCCAGCAATGTATGAGGATTCCAGTTTCTTCAAATCCTCACCAACATTTGTTATTGTTCACTTTTTTATTATAGCTATTCTAGCAGGTATGAAGTGGTATTTTGTTGCAGCTTTAATTTCCATTTTCTAATGCAAATGTCTAATGAGGTTGAGTATCTTTTCATGTACTTATTAGTCATTCATATCTTTTTGGTGAAATATATATTCAATTCCTTTGCCTATTTCCTTTGGTTGTCTTATTGAGTTTTAAGAGTTCTTTATATATTCTGGACAGATGCCTTTATAAAATATATGATTGGCAGATATTTTCTCCCAATCTGTGGCTTGTCTTTTCATTTTCTTAACAATGTCTTTTGAAGCATAAATTTAAAAATTTTTTATGAATGCAATTATTTTTTAATTTTATGCATTATGTTTTTGGTGTTGCATTTAAGAACTCTAGAGGTTTTATAGTTTTAGTTCTTACATTTAGGCCTGTGATCCACTTTGAGTTATTTTTGTGTATGTTATGGGGGAAATTGTCTAATTCTTTATTTATCCCTGTTACATTTCTGGCTAGTCTGATAGTCTGTTGCTTACATTAAATTGATTACAATCTAAGGCTAGCTGTGATGTTTTCCCTTCTCAATTCTTTGTCACTGAGATTGCTATTGTTTTTGACAATGTCTTATGTATGGGGATTATCCATTCTGCTCCAAATCAAATTAGTCATCTCTGGCAGCAAAGTTGATGGTTTCAATAGCCTGCCCCACCTGTGGGGTGGAGCAGCCCCAGACTAAAATACTACTCCCATTGTTATTACCCAAGGTTCAGTAGATTTTCATGAATACATGCTTCTCAACTAATTCTTTGCCTTTGGTTAATTTCCAGAGTTGGTAATTTTTTCTTAAGTGTCCAGTTTTATTGTTTCTTTTCATGGAAAGGATTTGGCACCCTTCTCATTCCACCATTCCAGAAGTCCCCAGCCTCTCTGAAGAAATTTTCATACATAGCTTTTATATTTATTTTTTAATATACTTTTATATTTTTTAAAGATACTTAGATTACATAAATGTTACATAAAAAATATAGGGGATTCCCATATGCCCCACTCCCTACCCCTCTCACATTTTCTCATGTTAACAACATCCTTCATTAGTGTGGTACATTTGTTACAATTGATGTACAGATTTTGGAGCATTGCCACTAAGCGTGGATTATAATTTACATTGTAGTTTACACACTCTCCTGCATAATTTTATAAGTTATGACAAGATATATAATGGCCTGTATCTGTCATTGCAATGTCATTCAGGACAAGACTCAAGTTCCAAAAATGCCCCCATATTACACCTGTTTTTCCTTCTCCCTCCCTTCAGAATCTCCAGTGGCCACTGCCTCCATATCAGTGATAAAAGTTCTTCCAATTCTAGAATCACAGTAAGTCTATAGTAGAATACCAGTAAGTCTACTTTAGTCCATCATTCATTCCCCAGTCCTGAGGATTCTGGGATGGTGATACCCACTCCACCTCTCTCAAGAGGGCTTACATAGCTTTTAAATGTCTTAAAATGTTAGAAAGCATGTTATTTCTATTCACATTTCAAGAGCCAAAGTAAGTCACATGGTCACTCCAGTATTCAAAAAGATGGGAATATATTATCCTCCTGTAGGTAGGGACATCAAAGGGAGGATGGGGTGGACAGCTTCGACATGGCTCCCAGTGATTCCCACCTTCTGGTATTCAAACCCTTTTGTCATGCATTCCTCTTAAATATGGCCTGGACTTAGCGACTGGCATCTGACATATAAATTGTAGCAAAAGTACTCACAATATGCCTGGAGCTGGACTGGTTGCTTCTTGTTATATATAAGATCAATACTTCTAAATGAATCAGATTTTGTTGAGTGGCTTTCCATGGGACTTATACCCTGGCATTTGCCTAAATTTCTGTTCTTATTTTGAAAAAGATCATATAATATTAGGGTCACAAATTCAATATTTCCAGAAATTGTAGAAATACTGTGAAGCCAGAGCAAAGTAAGTATTTTTTGTAAAATGAACTTGAAAAATGAGATTTCCTTGGGCTCTGTTTATGAGAATACTTGAGTTTCTCATTGATATTTTGTGATTATTAAATGTATCTTTGCATATGTGATGAAATGCATGCTCCTTTTTTTTTTAATTAGAGAAGTTGTGAGTTTACAGAACAATCATGCATAAAATACAGGATTCCCATTTACCACCCTGTTATCAACAACTTTAATGGTGTGGTACATTGGTTACAAATGATGAAAACATATTTTTATAATTGTACTCTTAACTATAGTCTGTGGTTTAACTTAGGGTTCACTGTGTTGTGCAGTTACATGCATTAAAATTTTTTTTTTATTAACATATCCAACCTAAAGTTTCCCCTTTTAACTACATTCAAATATATAACCCAGTGCTGCTAATTAGATTCACATTGTTGTACTACCATCACCGCCATCCATTACAAAAATTTCCATCATCCCAAATAGAAACCCTGTATGTTTTAAGCCTTAACTTCTCTTTCCTATTCCCACCCTGTCCCCTGGTAACCTATATTCTAGTTTCTGACTCTATGAGTTTGCTTATTCTAATTATTTCGTATCAGTGGGATCATACAATATTTGTCTTTTTGTGTCTGGCTTACTTCACTCAACATGATGTCTTTTAAGGTTCATCCATGTTGTTGCATGAATCATAACCTCATAGCTCAATGGCTATGTATATACCACATTTTGTTTATCCATTCATTGGGTCATGGACACTTGGGTTGTTTCCATCTTTGGCATTTGTGAATAATGCAGCTATGAAAATCAGTGTGCAAATATTTGTTTGAGTCTCTGTTTCAATTTTTTCGGGTTTAAAATCTAGAAGGGGGATTGCCAGGTGATATGGTAATTCTCTACTTAGTTTTCTGAGGAAATGCCAAACTGTCTTTCACAGTGACTGCACCATTTTACATTCCCATAGCAATGCCTAAGTACTCCTATTTCTTCATAGCCTCTCCAAAACTTGTAACTTTGTTTTTTTTTTAATTTTTTATTAGTAGCTGTTTAAGTGGGTTTAAAATAGTATCTCATTGTGGTATTGATTTGCATTTCCCTAATGACTGATATGTTGAGCATCTTTTCCTGTGCTTTTTTTGGCTATTTGTATAACTTTTTGAAATGTCTATTCAGGTCTTTTGCCCATTTTTTGATGTTCTGGCTATTCAACCCTTATTAACTATGTATTGGTAGGTTGTCATTTTACTTCCATAATAAAGCACAAAACTTTAAAAGTTTGATGAGGTCCTGTTTATCTATTTTTTATTTTGTTGCTTGTGCTTTACGGGTAAAATCTAAGATACCATTGCCTAATACAAGGTCCTGGAGAGTCTTCCCTACATTTTCTTCTAGGAGTTTTATAGTTCTGGGTCTATATTTAGGTCTTTGTTCCATTTTGAGTTGGTTTTTGTATATGGTGTGAGGTAGGGATCCACCTTCATTCATTTGCAAATGGACATCCAGTTTTCCCAGCACCATTTATTGAAGAGACTGTTCTTTTCCAATTGAGTGGTCTTTTACCCCTTGTCACAAATCAGTTGCCCATATATGTTAAAAATCAGTTGCCCATTTATTTCTGAGCTCTCAGTTCAATTCCATTAGTCTATATGCCTGTCCTTGTGTCAATAACATGCTGTTTCAATTACTGTGGCTTCATTATAAGTTTTAAAATAAAAAAGTGTGAATCCTCTAACTTTGTTCTTTTTCAAGATGACTTTGACTATTCAGGGCTCCTTACCCTTCCATATATATTTGATATTGCCATTTTTGCAAAGAAGGTTGTTAGAATTTTGATTGTGTTGCATTGAATCTGTACATTGCTTTGGGTAGAATTGACATCTTAACAATATTTAGTATTCCAGTCTACAAACACTGAATGTCCTTCCATTTATTTAGGTCTTCATTGATTTCTTTTAGCAATGTTTTGTAGTTTTCTGTGTACAAGTCCTTTACATCCTTGGTTAGATTTGTTGTTAGATATTTGATTCTTTTAGTTGTTATTTTATCAGGAATTTTTTTTCTTAATGTCCTGCTCAGGTTGTTCATTACTAGTACATAGAAATATTACTGATATTTGCATCTTGATCTTGTACCTTGCCATTTTGCTGAATTTGTTTATTAGCTCTAGGAGCTTTGTTAATTTTTCAGGATATTCTATATATAGGATCAAGTCATCTGCAGATAGGAAAATTTTAACTTCTTCCTTTCTGATTTGGTTGCCTTTTATTTCTTCCTCTTGTCTAATTGCTCTGGCTAGAACTTACAAGAAAATGTTGAATAATAGTGGTGACAGTGGACATCCTTGTCTTGTTCCTGATCTTAGAGGGAAAACTTTCAGTCTTTCATCATTGACTATGATATTAGCTGTGAGTTTCCATAGGTATCCTTTTTCTTGTTAGGGAAGTTTCTTTCTATTGCTAGTGTTCTAAGAGTTTTTCTCAAGAAGGGGTGCTGAATTTTGTCAAATGCCTTTTCTGCATCAATGAAAATGATGATGTGTATATTTTCTTTCATTCAACTAATCCGGTGTATTAAATTAATTAATTTTCTTATGTTGAAGCAACCTTGCATACCAGAGATAAATCCCACTTCATCATGGTGAATAATTCTTTTAGTATGCTGTTGGATTTGTTTTGCTAGTATTTTGTTGAGGATTTATGCATTTCTATTCTCTAAGAGATATTAGTCTGCAGTTTTCTTGGGGTATCCTTATCTGGCTTTGGTATGAGAGTAATATTGGCCTCATAGAATGAAATAGGGTATGTCCCTCAACTTAATTTTTTGGGAAGAATTTGAGAATTGGTGTTAATTTTTCTTGGAATGTTTGATAAAATTCCCCTATGAAGCCACCTGATTCTGGGTTTTTCTTTGTTAGGTTTTTGGTTACTGATTTACTCTCTCTACTAGTTATTGGTTTCTTGAGATCTTCTATTTCTTCTTGAGTCAGTGTAGGTAGTTTATGTGTTTCTAGGAATTTGTCCATTTCATCTAGGTTATCTTATTTTTTGGCATACTGTTGTTCATATTATGTTCTTATAGTCATTTTTATTTCAGTAGTGTTGGTTATAATGTCCCCCTTTTCATTTCTGATTTCAGTATTTGTGCCCTCTGTCTTTTTTCTTTGTCATTCTAGCTAAAGATTTGCCAATTTTATTGATTTTTTTCAAGGAATTTAAAAAAAATTCTCTCTATTGTTTGTTTACCCTCTATTTGATTTATTTCTGTTCTAAGCTTTTTTTATTTACTTACATCTGCTCATTTAGGGTTTAGTTTGCTCTTCTTTTACTAGTTTGAGGTAAGGTCTCTGATATGAAGTCATTCTTGTTTTATAACGTGAGCTTTTAGAGCTATAAATTTCCTTCTCAACGATGCTCTTGCTGCATCCCATACGTTTTTGTATGTTGTATATTCATTTTCATTCACCTCAAATTACCATCTAGTTGCCCTTGTGATTTCCTCCTTAACTGATTGGTTAAGAGTACATTGTTTAATTTCTACATATTTGTGAATTTTCCAGTCCTCCCTCAGTTATTGATTTATAACTTCCTTCCACTGTTGTAAGAGGTGATATATTATAAAATTTAAATATTTTTATGTATATTTAATACTTGTTTTGTGACTTAAGATATAGTCTATTTTGGAGAATGATCCATGTGCACTCGAGACGAACATGTATTTTGTTGTTGTTGGCTGAAGTGCTCTATATATGTCTGTTTTGTCTAGTTTAGAGTATCTTTCTAGTCTTCTATTTTCTTATTGATCTTCACTCTAGATGTTCTATCTATTATTGAAAGTGGTATATTAAAGACTCCTACTATGAATGTAGAACCACTTATTTCTCCCTTCAGCTGTCACATATGCTTCACATATTTTGGGACTCTGCTGTTAGGTACATATATATTTATAATTGTTACATCTTCTTATTGAATTGCCTCCTTTATCAGTATATGATGACCATCTTTGTCCATCAACTGTTTTTTACTTAAAGTCTATTTTATCTTATATAAGTCACATTGCTACCCCAGCTCTCTTTTGGTTCCTCCTTACATGGTATATTTTTCTCCCATCCTTTCAATATTTATGTCTTTGAATTTAAGGTGAGTCTCCTATAGATAGTATAGCAGTTTGAGATTATTTTATGAATTACAAAAAGAGAAATGTT
>JAQZBX010033124.1:0-25533 GCA_029593785.1 Cabassous unicinctus | reverse complement strand
GCTGGGACTGTTCCTGAACATTTTGGAAACAGGTGAGGAGGGGTCACCTTGATCCATTCAAGAGTTATGAACCAATTGGCCCATGAAGACCTTGAGGATTTTAGCAATGACCCCTGGAGAAGAACCCTAATCTCTCTCGCCCTTCAAACACACATACATTCCACACATACACGCATGTGTATTCCTGTCTGTCTCTCTTGATGTGTGGTGCTGAAGTCTGCCCTTCTGAGGGCTCTCTTGGTCTCGCAACATGTCCTCTCTGCTGGGACTATGGAGTCTGAACTTGCTTTCCTCAGTGGGCTCTCACTTGGCATGATTCTTGAAGCCCCATATTGCCCCTGACAGGAATCCCCTGCTCCATTTCCATGTCTTCCCATTCCCCAAACCTGCCAAATGATGGACTAAACTTGGCCTGCCCCACCTAGCATGGGAGTGGTTTTGGAAGGCTGGGCCTGCGAAGAATGATTAACATTTGTACATTTCTATAGAGTTTACACTGAGCTTTTGTTTTCACATTCAGGCTCTCAATGGATCCTTATAAGAACTCTCAGAGGGTGGGAGGCAGATATTCTTGTTATTTCCATTTTCAGGTTAGGGAACTAGAGCAAACTAAGATTATGCTTATTTACAGATTAGAGGGAAGAAAAGGGTATCATGCTTAGTGAATAGAGTGACCAAAAATCTGTTACAGTAATACTTGCTTATTAACTTTTAAGAAGGTTTTGGTGTATGTGACTTTACAAGAAAAGTATGTAATTTTTCGGCAACAATGGAAATAAGGAAAAATTTGCTCCCCTAAATGATATACTATACATATGAGGTATATAAGCCTGTGAAATGAGAGCTTCATCTCTTTTTCTTAGTTAAGCTTGATTATAGGTTCTCTCTTCTTTCCTCACCCCATTCACGCAGGAGTGTTTAGTAATGTGTCTTTTTCACCACACCCTCCCCGCTGAAATGCTCTGGCTAAATTACCAGTGACCCCTTAATTGCCACGTCCAAAGGGAACTCATCACTTTGTCCCCTTTCAGCAACATTTGGCCCCAGTGACTGCGTCTTCCCTGCTTTCATCTTACACTTCCGTCTCCCCTCCTCCTCCTCTGCTCATTCCTGATCTTCCTCAGGAAGTTCTCTAAGTTGGTCTTTTCCTTAGATTTTGTCCTTACACAGGGACCTTCCTTGGTCCTGTTTGCTTCAACTGTCCACACAGTCTGACTGGGTCATATCAGCCCTCTCTCGTGAGCTCTGAAGCCACGTGTCCAACCGCCTACCAGACATTTCCACCTGGGTGAGCCACTGCTCCTCACCATGCAAACAGAACCCCGGATGTCTCCCTGCTGCACCTGCTCCTCTTCCCATATTCTTTTACCTTCCTAAATAATCATATAATTGCAAAAAAAACCCCAAAAAACCCAGAAATATGGGTGTCACCTGTGACTCTTTCCTTCCTTCTAATCCTAGGTTCAAATCAGTTAAGTCCTGACAACTTCCTGAATCTCTCTCACATCCACACCTCTTCTCCACTCTTCCTGTCATGGACCAAGTTCAGGCTCTCATTGCTTATAACAGCTTCCTGATTAACCTCTGTGCCTCTAATTTTACATCCTTCACATGCCAGCAGACAGATCTTTCTTCGTCTGGATGTTCTAACTTTATACTTTTGCTTGGCACATAAGGTTTCTTATCCTCTCACTCAGGCCTGCTTGTTTCCTCTCATTCCCCATTCTCTGCCCTTACACTTCGTATTCTGGTTATACCCAACTCTCCACAGTTCTCCGAGCACATGTCCCACCTTTACCTCTTGCACCTACTATGTTGTCTGCCTTGAGAAGCCAGAGAGAGTCTCAGAATGGAGAGAGAAGTTGAGTTGAGACTTGCAGGATGTGTCAGAGAGTGTCAGGGCAGCATGAGGTCTCCATGGTTCTTTTTTTTTTTTTTTTAAAGATTTATTTATTAACTTGATCCATTTTAAACCTCCCCTTCCCCATTTGCCCATTTGCTGTTTTGTGTCCATTTGCTGGGCAATTCGCTGTGTCTGTTTCCTGCCGTCTCTTCTCATTCTCCTCCTCCAGTCTTCACCAGGATTCGATCCTGGAGACCTCTGATGTAGGAGAGAGGTGTTCTGCCATCTGTGCCACCTCGGTTCCTGGTTTTTGGAGCATCTCGTCTTATCTCTCCCCTGCGTCTCTCTCCTGTTACGTCATTATCTTGCTGCATGGCTCTTGGGGCCTGGCGGCTCACCGGCACACAGAGCCTGGCAGCCCATGTGCCTTCTATATAAATATTTTTTTATTTTACCGGGAGGTCCCAGGAATCGAACCCAGGTCCCTCCATATGGCAGACGGACGCCCAACCATTTGAGCCACATCTGCCCCCCTCCATGGTTCTTGATCTCAAGGAGGCTGTTCTTTGGCGGGAGACAGATGTATAAGGAATTTCAGTACTTCACGATAACTGCTGTATTAGAAATATGTCCTTGAACATGATAAAAAGGTTTTTCAATTCAACTTAGAAAAAATAATGACACCGACTCATTTGCGTTGCTAAACATCTGACTAAGCAAACTCCTCCAAAGCATAATGTCCAAGGTGGTGTCTTGCAGGTGGCAAAATAAATCTAAGCGGAACCAATAAATGGATTAGAAAATTATGACGCAGACTTGAAGAAGGGCAAAGACTTTCTGAATGGCACTCATGAGATGTTCTACGTTTTATTCTATTAAAATGGACTTCATTTGCACTCTCCTCTTTCTCTTACCCTCTTAAATGGTGCTCCAGAGAACTCTGAATCAGGCCTGTCCTGTGTTTCTCTGTTCCATGGCCCTGGGTAATCTTAGTTAATCCCATGGTTTCAACTGTTGTCTCCAGTGGGTCACTTCTAAAACCTTATCTCCAGCCCTGGTCTGTTAATGCAGCTGCTCATAAAACACCTCTGCTTGGAAATTTCACAGGTACCTCCATTTCATCATGTCTAAGATGGAACTTACCATCTTCCCTACCTCTTCCATCCTTCCTCAGCAATCCCCTCTTTTCATGTTCTTCATTTCAGTAACTATTACCCACTTGGCAATTAAGTAACCTTGGAGCCATCCTTGATTCCTTAATCCAATCCATAACCAAACTTTTTTCAAGTCTACCTCCTAAGTATAACTCAACTCTCTGTGCTGTTGCCACCCAACCCAGGCTACTATCATCTCAGTCCTATATTACAGCCATAAACACTGACTCCCTACATCTACTCTCAATACCCTCAATTCTGTTGACATTCTCTGCTCAATCCAGTCAAGCAAGTGATCATTTAACAATGTAAATCCAATTGGGTCATCTACCCTCTTAAAAACTCATGGAGCTGAGTGTAATGTGGTACCCTGGATGGGATCTTGGAAGAGAAAAAGAAAATCAGTTGAAAAATCAGGGAAATCGGAATGAAGTATAGCATCTAGCTAATGATAATGCACCAATGATGGTTTCTTAGTTTGACAAATGTACTGTAGTTGTGTACATGGAACATTAGGAGAGACTGGGCTAGGGGCATATGGGAACTCTGTGTACTACCTTGGCAACTTTTCTGTAAATCTAAAATTATTCCAAAATTATATGTTTGCTTAAAAAAAAAAACCCAACCCAATAGTTCCTTTTTCCCCTTATGTTAGAATCTAGAAACCTTAACTTGAGCAACTTCCTCTTTCTAGCCAGACTAAACTTACTTGCTCATTCTTCCAGTGAGATAAGCCCCTTTCTTGCATCCACGTATTCACAGTGTCTGGCCCATTAATAAGTGCTTGATAAATATTTGTTGGAAAAAATTAAGGAATATTAAAAATTTAAAATCAACCATTTCGGGATTGATAGATCCTGAGTACTTATATGCCAACCAGACTGGGTTTTCAGGAGGAGTCAGGCAGTCGAGGCAATACTTCATCTGTATGGTATATTTCTTTCCTGTGCTCTCCTCACCGCCCCTCCCTCAGGCACATCTCCCCCTCTGCCCTTCCAGACTCCTGTTTGAAATTCTGCACCAGCCCCTCAACCAGCTCCGCTCCCCTACAGAAATGTGTACAATTATTTCTTGCTGGGCACCCAGACTTCCTGGTGCCTTTCAAGCTGTTGAACCAGGTGATGTGAAATGCCCATTTATCTTAATGGGAGAAAGCAAAAGCGTCTCTTCCCATCCTTACACTGTCTTCTCCCACTCACCCTGCCCCTGTCCCACCTCCCCAAGCTACTTGTGGATAATTTAACAGTGAGTTTCTGGAAATAATGCTGTCTCCTCTATTTATTATGTCTGGTCTAACTACCAGAGTCATTCCAATGGCAGGAATTTCAAGCCAGGTAAGAGGAGCTGTATCAGGCTGCCAGATGGTGGAGGAGATATGTGTGGGTGAGCAGCTTCAGACTAAAGCAAGGCAGGGGGGATCAAGTATTGTAATCACATTGGAGAAAAGGAGTCAAGTGAACCTCATTAAACATTATAGAAGGCTGTTATCATATCCCTCATTATTACTTGGACATGGATTTAACCTGGGACAAACCCTTTCCTTCTCATGCTTCTTCCATCCCCTCCCCCATACCATATCCTTTCCCATTCTAAGCCATTGCTCTTAATAATGATAATAATGAGAAATCACTATTCCCAATTACTTTAGGTCATAATTTCATCTCAGATGCTACAATGAGAATATTAGCTGCACTTTTTCAGACGAGGAAACTCATTCCCAAGGCCACGTGCAGCTAGGAACACAGGCAAAACTGGCATTTCAACTCAGGGCTTTCTGCCTCCCAAACTCTCTTGCCGCTGCCCTACAAACAGCCTGGGGGGATTCGCTCAAACCCCCGCACCTCTCAATGGAGGGCATAAATGGGACAGGTCTTACTGAAAGTGAGGGTGGAGCATTAGACTCTCCAGGAGGAGGCTGGTGGAGGCGGTGGAGCGGCGACGCCAGGGCCCTCTGGGCTTCCGTTTCTACTCGTTTTGGTGATGATAGAAAATCTATTGTCAAAATCATTCCGGGAACAAAGTTTTGGAGAGCCCCTCCCCACCCCCAACACAAGCTTCACGAGCATTCTCCAAAATGATAGACAGAGGAATTTAATACATTTAATGCTCTTCCTTCCATTTACACTATCATAAATTACAAAGTATTGTGCACTTCACAAAATAAAACCATTTCCAGATAATTTTTGACAGTCTCAAGAAGTACAGGAGCCACAACAAACAAATCTGTACAGCTGGGAGGAAAAACGAGAGCAGGACCCGCGCAGAACCATCCTGACCTCCTTGTGGCAGTGGAGCCCGTCCGCTCAGGTCTGGGGCTCTTCCAGGATAACAACTGAACTCCTTTCAGCTCCACTTAACCCACACAGTAATTCTCTCCTGGTCACTCCAAAACAGGGCTAGTGAGTAATTATATGCATCACCTCAGACAATCAGAGGAAAAGACATCATAGTTGGATTTTGTTAAAAAAACAACAATCTAGATTTACAGCTTTTGATGTTTTAAGTATTTTTCACCTGTGTTACAAAATATAGAAATTTTGGTGTGAAAAGGTCATGCTAAGGTAACTACAACTAATAGGATGGAACTACAGTCAGAAAATCATATTAAATTATTATCCACACAGAACTTCTTTCATCAAAGAGGAACAAGTATTTGCTAATTTTTAAATTATTTCTTTTAAAAATAGGTTTGTTTGTAAAACAAAACTGAAAAAAATTTCAACAACACAATTAATTCTGCAGATTCACTTTTCATAAATACAGAAATGTGGCAAAAATACCGCTTGCCATTATAGATGAATTCAGAGAGTTTGCCCAAAAAGAGAAGGGGGAAAGTGCTAACTTTTTACACGGCTCAGGTACATCCAGTATCCCCAAATCATTTTACATCAAATGACAGCATTCTGTATGTTTCCAGATACACACACGTGATATGGGAAGATTATGACCAATTCTGAAACATACTTTGGGAAGTCACCACACTTTTGGAAAGCAAATATATGGACGTTTCAGACTACCTTACAATTGCTGTCAACAAATGCTGCTTGATAGGAGAATGCCAGGGCTTAGAGAAAAAACTATTCAAGACGGGACACGAATGGCAGGTGAAATTTTGTTTGAAAGCACTAAAGACAGAGGTATGTCAAGATAATACTGCATTCATGGTAAACTTTTTCAGGGCATCACAGCAAGAACGCAGGACAAGGTACTCGGGTAATAATAGTCAATGCACTGCATTGAGTTCTATTTGCTAAAATAAAATAACATTCTTGCAGCTAAAATAAAAATACATTTTACAATATAGGTTTCATTTAACATTTAACATATAGAATTGTCTTCTTGTAAGTGGAAAATGTATAACTGTATCAAGTACCTCTATGAATTAAGCTTCCTTTTATTACTGATAAGACTGAAGTTTAAAGGTCTATATTGGTTTTTAATAAGTTAAAGAGAAATTTATTAATCACTCTCCCAGCAAAACAGACATACATACGAGGCACAGCAAAAGACCCCAGGAGAGGGGCTTTTCTCGCCCTCACCCCGTGGTTCTCACGCGGCAGAGGCACGTGTCTACGAGACACAGTACCCAACTTGGCAGTCCACTGCGGTCCAGGAAATTCTGTCACTTGTTTGAAAAACAGATCAAGTGGAAGAAATGTTTTCATTCCTGTAGCCTTATCAACTTAGATGGGGCCGGGGCCAATCAGCTCATTTCCCTGACGGATTAAAACAAAACATCTTCGTTTTCTATTAAAATCTGCACAATCAGCTTTTGGTACCGCATGTCATGGAGGGTGGTGAGCGTGCTGTCCTCAGGGGGCCTCATTAAGGTGGGCCCAAACACGATCCCCAGGTTTTCTGCATTCATGAAATTGTCCTTTTCATTCAGGGTCACCCTGCAAACCAAACACACACGCAGGCATCATATAGACATGCAGGCAAAGTGGTATACTGGTTATGTACTTATGTCCCCAGGATGTTCTCTGGTTTTGGAAATTGCAAAATAAAACAAAATTGGGGAATAAGAATTACAGAAAAGTAGGAAATGTCTTGATGGTTTTTCTTTTTAGATGGTTGACTCTGCCCTCAGCTAGTAGAAGTGAATTACTAAGTGAATCTACTACATACCCAATATTTAAAATTTGAAAATCAGCCCCTCTCACTAAATCAACATGGAACTGACATTTAAGGACTATAAGTTTAAGGAGGCAGCAGGTTGTCAGTTGGCCCATGGTACATATAGATTTCAGTACAGCCCTATATGGAAGTCTTTTTCTCACCTTGTTGTTTCCTACCTATCTTTTTTGCTGGAAAGCAGGGAAGCTGAGGGCAGGTTCCCTGTCTGCTGGTGGGGCTGGTGCCAAATGGGAAGGGTGAAGGGGAGGATGGGGCTGCCACAAGTTTAGGAATAGCCAGGCTTTATCATGGAATGGGGAGTAGCTGGCATGGGGCCAAATGGCAAAGCATTTGGACATTATTTCTAGCTCCCACAGGATGAGGTCTAGAGCAATAATTATTGTTGGAATTGAAAACCATCATTTCAACATCCACGTACGAATTGCAAAACCTTTAGGAATGAAACTCAAATTCCAAAGCCATTTTAATACCTTCCTAGTGGAATAAAGGTACAATCTAGGTTTTAGGAATTTAGGTTTTAGAATATTCATAATAGATCTAAAAGGGGAGTAGGTTTTCCAAAGAAGAGCAAAATAGAATTAAAATATGGTTAGGTTTTGCACAAAAGGCTATGCCTTTGTGTCCATTCTCTTGGTGCCAATAAGGATTAGTCATTGAGCGTACTTAAGGAAAGTCAACTCGGCTTATTATTTTCATGCTACAAAGCTAAGAAGAAGGTAGGAAAGAGGATAGTCTTCACTCTCAAAGTGCTTACAGCTCCCTATCAAGTCAGGCACTACACTTGACCCACCATGATAAAAGGACGTCGGTACTGGCATTTTAAGATTCAGCCTGGAGGGGTTAGCGCTTTTCCTAACAGTGGTACTTTGCCCTCCAAACTATAACAATTGGGCATTAATCACAATGAAAGGAAGAATTTACAGCTTATTAAAAACTAGGTCTGAAACTTACGGTCTCTTCATTTAAGTACTTGTGTGCTTAAATTCAATAAATTAAATCAAAAGGGGAATCCTCTGAGTTAAATGTTACCATCTCTGATCACGTTGAGTCTGAACAATATTTGTATGCCTCATAAGGCATAAGAAAAATAAAATCTCAAAACCTACTGTTTACACATTGTTTGCCTCTTGCTTCCTTTCACTTGCTGCATAGGTCTGTAAATTGGTCAGTGTAGACACTTTCTGGTTCATTTTATCAAAGAATAGGATGCTGCCAGGTATCTCCCAAAATCACAGGGAACAGTGCATCGAAATTTGCCCCTCCCAGGACCCCTTCAACAGTTCAAAGACCAACGCCTCAACCTCATTATACATGTAGAGTGAAGGGAAGAGTCCAAAGAGTTAGGGAGAAGAGTCTGGAACCAGAGGCTCCAGTGTCCTGTAAATACCGCATCATCTCCATCTCTGACTCACGTGCTCTCATACGTAACCACATGCATGTGAAGCCCAGTGTGGTGGGCACCCTCCAAGATGGCCCCCTATCATCCCCACCTCCTGGAATCCACACCCTTGTGTAATCCTCTCCCTTAGGGGGGCTGCACCTAGTGACTGGCTTCTAATAAACAGAACATGGTGAAAACAGTAGTGGGATATCATTTCTGAGATTGGGTTACAAAATACAGTGTCTCACTTCTTGGGTGCTTTCCCACCAGCAGTTGTGTTGTGAACTTCCTATGGTGAGAAGCACATGGCCAGGAACTAGGGGTGGCCTCCAGGCAGCAGCCAGCGAGGAGCTAAGGGGACTAAGGTTCAGCAGCCTCTGAGGAACGGAATCCTGCCTTAGTCAGGCCTTCAGATGAGACTGCAGCCTGGCTGACACCTTGACTATAACCTCATTATAGACCTGGAACCAGAGGCACCCAGCCAGGCCATGCCCGGGTTCCTGACCCAGAGAATCTGTGAGATAATAAATGCTTGTTGTTTTAAGCTGCTAAGTTTTGGAATAATTTGTTACAATAGATTCTTCACTTACCTGAAAGACAAGAGATCAGGGTGGGAATGTGCTCACCCAGAAAGGAAGGCAAGAGAAGGTGTGGGATTGGGGCAAGCAATAGGAGGAAGAGCAGAACTCAGAGTACAGGGCCTGTGTCGAGGAAGGTAAAGATATGGAGGCGGCGTCAACAGATGGTTTTAAGGTGCTGTTTGAGCTCTGGGTTGGACTGCCTGGACTTTGACCTTGGCTTCACCTCTTTGGATCAGTTATTTAACCTCCTGAGCTCCAGCAATCTCCTCTGGAACCTTGAGGCTGGGACGGTACTCTCTACGTGGGGATGAGGTCTGTTACGTGCCACACAGAGCGAGGGCTCCAGGGAAGGCAGCTCTGTACTGTAAAGGAGTGTCTGCTCTCTTAGTGGGCTGGGAAGGAGGGTTATAAAATTCTCCTAGAGCATTAACTGCCCCGGGGGCAGGTGAGGGTTCATGGACAGGCATCAGCTTACTTCTTGAGGTGGATCATTAGGTATCGCAGGGTCTCGTAGTGGGCGGGAGGCAGCAGCATCAGCACCTCGTGGACGGCTTCCAGCCTCTCATCTGCATTGGAGATTTCTGTGAAGATCACATATAGAGGATATTAGTGCAGAGTTGGGACGTCAAATTAAAGCTTTCAGAGAAGTAGCAAGAATTCTGGGTTGTTTGGGCTACGGGGCGGGGAGAGTAAAATACATTTGTACGGTTGCAGGTAAAATTTCATTTAAATCAATCAATTTATTTGTGTTCCACCACATCCATAAAGGGATTGAGGCTGAGTGCCACATTATTATTGAAAGTCGCTATGCAGGTGGTGGGAAGCTGGGCACAGTCCTTACCCTCCAGGAATTTGCAGCCCAGTAAAAACTCAACAGTCTGGTGGCACGTGCATAGGCTGTGCTTTGCCCATCTTCTAAATGCTGAATTGACTAGAAATCTCACTGACAAAAGCTTTAATTTAAACTTTACTGCACCTGGTAGTGCTATCTTGAAGTGGTCTCATAATGATTTCCCTGACATTGGCAGCTGAAGCCGATTCTGCTTGCATTGATGGCACTTTTCACCAAAGTGCTGGCATGGCTAACCATGGTGGACAGCCCAGGTTAGGAAGCAGATACCACGCACATGAACAATGGAAGGAAGCCTGCATGCTTCTGCCCTCTGGGTCTCTGATAGGTATTGGCAGCTACTCAAAGAAAGCCCTCGCTCTTCCTCCTGAAATGGAGGGTTCCCAGCTTCCGAAGCCTTCGCCACCAGGGCCCAGAAGGATCCATGAAAGAATGTCCTTAGCAGGACTATTACTACTCCCCGCCTGCCCTTCTAGTTCCCCATCAGGCATCTCATTACTCTATTTCGCAGCATATACATAACCCTCTCAATCTTTAAATGTTCTTTTAAAAAAAAATCCTCCCTCCAAGTGGGCTTGACATCTGTGTCTTGCATCCCAGCATCTGAATCTCCGCTTCCTCACAAATGCCTCTTCCTGGGCAGAGTGTAGCCCTCCTTTTGCTCTCACGATGGCCATGGGCCTGACTGATTGAGCATCCAGGACCTGATGGAGGACAAATGCTGCTGCTCATTCCTGGACCTGAAGCCTCAGCTCTCCAAGCCTGGCTTTCTTCTTCTGTAAAAAGGAGATTATAATACTTGCTTCATGGGATGGATGAGAAGGTAAAACTAGAAGTCGAGTGGGGAGGGCTCTTTGGATAGTACGCGACACAGTATATTCTTGGCATATTATCAATGGGCAAAATATAGAGTGTGACTTTAATCAATTAGCCCAACAGATGGAAGTTAATCTATACAGTCCTCATGGACAACATCTGATTTTTTTACTCCAGAAACATTCATGTTTTCACCCCATAACCAAGTAGGTCTAACTGTGCTGGTTCCCAGCATATAACAGATGATGGGGAAATTCAGAGCTGCCTTGCCCCCAGCCCCGTCCAGCCAGGCTGGCACTGGCTGAGCCCAGCTGGTGGGCTCTGCTGGTTTTCTGTGAACTTCATTACCACTGTGCCCTCATTTGGCAATGCCTAAGCAGCTCGTGCAATAGTTTAAACAGTTCTGAGTTTCAATTTTCTTGAGATCAAAAGCATTCTGTTAACAACCTGATACAGTTAGAAAACTAGTTTTCAGTACTTACTCGCTGCTTCTATGAATTTGGAATAGGTGTCATATGTGATGATGGGAATGGGTAAGTCTCTGAAGTACAGTTTAAGGGCTCCCGTGATGATGTTTATGTCTGGATAGGTGTTGGCAGATATATCTGCTTTTTCACCATCTGAAAAAGAAGCAGTGATCCAATTCCTCATTAGTTCTTTATTTCACCAAGTTAAAGCAGGCACAGAATGAAAAAAAAAAAAAAATCCAACACTGAGCCCTCCCTTACCATTCTCTGCTAACTACTTTGGCTTCTAATAATAATGCAGAACTGCAGAAGGGAACAAAATGGAGTTGGGTGAGAGTGAGGTTGATTCTGAGGGTACATGTAGCCAAAAAATCTAGCTAAACAGACTTGAAATTGTTCTTTGGGTCCAAGCCCCTCGTCATTTGTCATGTAGGAATTTAGCAGAGTAATTTGTATTATAGGCACAAGGGTTAATAACAGGATAGCAATCTCATTTGAAATAAAAAGGCATCAAGAAAGTCTTCTATCTCCATCTTGGACTTGAATTTGAAGGTCCCTGAAAAAAATAACTGTCAAATCTCTTTGGTTTCTATTGTCATTTTCAGGCTCTCTGAAGTTTCTTTTAACATGACTCTTCCTCCCCTAACCTCTAGGACTTTAATCTGGGAAACTTCAACCTTCCCTTACATGTAGTTGTATTTCTTACCATTTGTACACTCATTCTCAAGACCTTTTTGACCCTTTTATATCATTAGTAAATATCAATCCAATTTAACTGTCACTGACTATAAAATTTTTTGGCTAAAAATGTTACAATCATAGAGGATCTATTAGCATTGAGAGAACAAATGCCCCAGCAAAAAACACTAAATGTATAGCAGATATGAAATATTGATCCCATTATTTATCTACCTAACAAACATCTGTTGAGAATCTATCTTGTGCCAGGTATTGTTAAGCCCTGAAGAATCAAAGAAGAAAAGAGATACTCCCTTTAAATCGCTCTAGTCTGATTGGGAGCCAGGGAGGCAAACGTACAATTACAAGGAAATGGGCTGGTCGCTACCCTGGAGGCCTGGGAAAAGCCTGGGGGTCATGGGAAAAGGGAAGGAGCTCTGAAGTCAGCTTGGGGAGGCCAGGGAGGCAGCACGCAACACGCAACACTGAGCTGACCCCTGATTGATAGGTGTTGCTGCGCAGAGAGGCGACCACATTCCTGACGGAAAAAATGCCATGAGCCCCCAACAGCTAAGGTGTACTTCATTACTAATGGGGGGCCTGGGGGTGTGCCTGAATAGACAGGGAGGGCCAGATCAGTAAAGACTTTTTATACTATGTTATAAGGTAGAGGTCTTATCCAGAGGGCTGGGGGTTCCAGCCCTTGACTGGCTGTGTCAGCGTTATTTAGATTGTTCAATTAGAAATACAGATTCTTGGGCATAGCCAGCCCTGCTGAATAAGTCTGGGGTGGGCCCTGATGAGCTGTACTTTTTAAGCAAGTTCCCAGGTTGGCTTATGATATCTGACCTTAGAGACAGAATGGCTTATAGAACCTAGGTCAAAAGAACAAAAGGAGTAGCCTCCTAAACATCTTCAGATTTCCCTAGTTCAGTGCTTGGGTACCTCCCATCCCTATGCTCTTGTTTGGAGCTGTGCAGGAAGGAGAGGAGCCAATGGGATCCTGAGATGGAGGATGCAGAAGGGTACCCAGTGTTGTAGGCACTGGCCACGCATGCTGGGCAACCAGGTCAAGGATCTTACATGGCACCAATTGTGGTTGCCCATTCAAGTGGTATTTAATTTATTTAAAATATAAAGACCTTTATTTCAAATTCTAAAAAGTAAAATGGAACAAGGCAGCTCAAGAAGTTATGGAAGCATTATTTCTAAAAAGTTCTGTCCAGGCACGTTTATCTCATCTAATTCCAACTACTAACTCAGTTGTTCCTCTAGTGTTCAGAAAGACACACAGATGAACACAGATTAGTTAAATGACATAGTCAAGGTCTCCTTATTAATGAAAAAAATGAAGAAAAGAAAAAATGCTTAATCATATTCATATCTCACAAAACCACACTCCATATTTTTTTGTTTGACCTTTAGCATTAATATAATACCAACTTTGCTTTTGCTACAAAAGTATTACAATGTTGTTAACTATAGTCTATAAACTACATTAGTTATATTTTCCCCAACTACCACCACATTCTTATCACCTTAGAGTAGAAGAACATTCCTGTAGTTATATTAACTGCAAGGAGTACTTTAAACTTGATCACTTGTCCACAGCTTTTAGGGAGCTCACAGAGAGGCAGAATTTTAAGATTTTTAAACTATTATTCCTTGGCTTCCTGAAGAACAGCTGTCACGAGCTGTGCAACCCCATTCAAGAGAATGAATAAAATCTGGTTCCAAAAGAGAGTATGCTAAAGGTAAGTCAGGTGACATCAAAGAAAGTGCAAGCCTACCTCTGTCAAATGCCATTTTGACATCTTCGATGTGTTCAGTGAACCCGGAGACTCTGTAAAGACCTTCTGACTTTAATCCTGTTAAGAAAAAGAGATACTTTAACTTTAGCTGCCCCAAACATTTAAAAGACTAATTTCATAGCTACATCGTGTGCGATGAGGAAATGAGAAAATATGGCCAGTGCTTTTATAAATTGCACACCGTCATGTCACCATTCCATTTTCAGGGAAGTCCGTCTTCATCTGCTTGTGTGGCTGCCAGTAGAGAATCAGTTTCCTTCCTGCCTGGCTTTTCAAAGCTAACCAGTACTTAAGAGTCTCATCACCCACAGGCCTCTGTTTCCTCTGTTCATCAGAATGCCTGGACACATATTTACTGCTACAGGCAGCTTAGTCCATGTGCTATGCTGTATGTAGTACTGTGCTAGGTACACGCACATACATATGTGTGTAATATATATTATCCTGATTTTACTGCAACGATCCAAATATTACAACTGTTTATTTTTTATAATAAATAAGACAGTATGTTAAATGTTTAAATAATATTGTTATAAAAAAATAAAAATAAAAATAAAAAGGGGGCGGATGTGGCTCAAATGGTTGGGCGTCTGTCTCTCATATGGAGGGACCTGGGTTTGATCCCCGGGACCTCCCGGTAAAAATAAAAAAAAAAATAAAAAAAAATAAAAAAAAATAAAAAAATAAAAATAAATAGTATTGTTGATTTGTAACATCAGATAACTGATCATACAGATATATGAATCAGGAAAAATAAATTCAAATTATTGATTTTGCATGCCTGATCACTGCCTAATTTGGCTAATATAACAACAGCAACAACAACAAACCAGACCCGGTTCCTGTTCCTAGAGCTTATTGACTTGTTCAGATAGTCCCTCAGTCCTAGCCAGGTCCCAAAAGTATCAGAAGGAATGGAGGCCCAGAGTTTAGAACTTGGATGTCAAAAACTGGCTGCTATCAAACGATAACTATCATAAAAATAAGCAAATACCTCCTCTTGTTGCAGCTGTAGTATACTCTGTCAAACTCTTGATAACACTCGTCTCTTGAAAACTAATGTGTGATCCTGTTCTTTTGTTTGGCAACCATTTCTGGAGTGTATGTGATCTGCCACATATAAAGGTCTGCTCTAGGACTGGATCAGAGACAACAAATTCACGGCACATATACTGCTCTCCTCTCTCCTGTGACCTCGACAGACTTTCTTGACTGATCTTAGCTCTTTTTTACCACTGAGCCCTACCAAGCCTCTGAATTCATCTCAGCACAGTTGTTCAGGTTGCAGCTACTAAGCAATTGGAGTTCGCCCACAAGATCAAACCTGCGTGCCATCATCCCTGATCTAGATGGGGTGCATGTAAGCAAATCTTGGAATAATTGTAACACATACTGCAACTGATACAAGTACACAGCAATATATGGGAGCACAGCTAAGTGAAAAATTAATCCTGCCTGTTAATAGAAGACAGTCTGGAAAGGTCTTACTGGGGAGCTGAAAGGAAGGAAGTCATGAAGGAAGGGTTGGAATTTGCCAGAGTAGCAGAGGCTGCTAGCTATCCTTCCAATATCTTTTCTCCCCTTCCTCTGTGGTAATGGAAACTTAAAAAAAATTTTTTTAAAAATTTTCAGAGGAGGTACTGGGGATTGAACCCAGGACCTCGTACATGGGAAGCAGGTACTCAACAACTAAGCTACATCCACTCCCCAGAAACTCTGATTTTTAGAATACATTTCCTTGCATCTCGGTGAGATTAAATTCTGGTCAATCTGAAGAGAGCGGAAGCGATGTGTACAACTTCTGGACTGTGCCCTTGAAGAGCTATGCTCTCCCCTTCCATGTGTTCCCCATTCTGTTGGCTGAAAGCAGATGAGATGATGGTGGCCATCTTGATGATGGAGATGAGGGCAGCACTCAAGGATGATGAGCAACAAGGTAACAGGGCCTGGGTTCCAGCCACTGCAGAGCTGCCGGACTCCTCCCTGGTGCCTGCGCTGTTACTTGAGAAAGAAACAGATTTCTATCTTGTTGAAGACACTACGATTTGAGATTTTTGTGGCAGCATTCAAACCTATAGGTTAAGCAATACAGGCAGGCTGATTTGGAGGTAGAGTTAGAGGAGATGGTCATTCCAAGAAAAGGTGAAAAGAAATAATGTTGGTTGGAGTCCATATGTTGGGCACATGTGGTGGCCTGGAGCTATGTACTCCAGAAAGACATGTTCTTAAATCAATCCATTCCTGTGGGTGTGAACCCATTGTAAATAGGACCTTTTGATGAGGTTGCTTTGGTTAAGGTGCGGCCCAAATTAATCAGGATGGATGTTAATCCTATTATTGAAGGCCTTATAGGGAAAGAGAGAGAGAGAGAGAGAGAGAGAGAGAGAGAGAGAGAGAGAGAGAGAATACCATGGGTGGAGCAGCCAGAAGCCAACACAATCTGGAAGAGAAACCAGGAGAGATCTCTGTGTGTGCGTTACCATAGGGCAGAAAAGCCAAGGACCAAAGATCGTGGGCAGCCGGCCCCAGAATACCAGTCTTCTGGGAGAAAGCATTGCCTTGATGATGCCTTGATTTTGGACTTCTATCAGTCTCAAAACTGTGAGCCAATAAATTCCTATTGTTTAACTAACCCATTGCATAGTATTTGCTTTAGTAGCCAGGAAACTAAAATAGCACTGCCCTAGGTCATTTATATTATCAACTCATTTTAACTCTCATAACTACTTTATGAGGTACAATTGATTCTGTTCATTTTATAAATGAGGAAACAGAGGTTCAAACAGGGGTAAGTTGCCCAAGGTCATTACTACAGCTAGAGAGAGGGCTGGAATTCTTACTTCAAGTCCATGATCTTTTCACTCTACCATGTCATGCAGAGACCAATGGGCATGAAAGAACATTTGGGAAACAAAAAGGAGTTTGTTATAGGACAGGATAGGATGTTGGCAGCAGAACGTAAGTGCCATGTTGGGTCTCTTCCAGTTCACTCTCTGGGTTCCCTTACATCTTCAGGCCCCTAATATCTCTAGCTCCGAACCTTTCACCATGACTCTCTGACACACATTCCTGATATATACTGTTCTAGCTCTTGTACCAGGCTTCCTTAACCCTGTGTTCCCCAGGGACTTTCTCCCTAAATGTTAGACATAGCAGCAATCTTGTCTGGGTCATTTGTCCTTTCTGATGAGGACTACCATAGGATGACTCCAGCTTCTCCAGAGAAGCCCAGCTCTTGTTCTTGGCCCTGATTTCAGGCTCTGAAGAGGCTGCTAATCTGACCCTAAATTGCAGCACCTCTCAACAACAGTACCCAGGGCACTTGTCCAGGGTCTGGGCACCCCTCTCTTCTTACCCAGGTCAGTGCCATCACCAGATCCCAAAGCATCACTTTAGCTCTGCCAGCCCAGAAGCCAAAAAGTAGGAAGCATTTCTACAATCTGAGATTAAATGAACAAGCCCTAAGGAAAAAGAATAGCTATCATTTTCATCATCCATGGGAAAGGAGACAATTTCCTATCTCTCAAAGGCTTGAGATAAGATATAATGTCCTCTTTTGTTTTCTTTTGGAAAGAATGGAACAGTTGGCCAATGAATAAACACCTGTAGAATAAGCCACTTTAGATCCAATAATGGATACCAAGTGTAGCAGAGTACATGCATGGCAAAAATGGGTAAAGCTTTATACAGGCTTTTTCCATGACCCCATTATCCAAGTTTCATCCAGCAAACCAAGCTCTCTGCAACCAGACTCAGACCACCATATCACTGCACATTTTATACTGAATAAAAAAAAAAAAAGTACAAATAGAGGAAGATGGCTCAAGCATACTGTAAAAAAAACTTCTTTGAAATGTTTTTTATCTTCCTTGCCGCTTTGATTTTTCATTGCATAGGTCTTTTTCATCTTCATCTTTTCTTTGAAATAAACAGAACCAATAATAGGAGTAAATTTTTATATGGTAGGAGATATATGTGCTGATCAACAATTTCTTTACTTATTTAATAGGAGCACTTTTTAAGACTCCATTCAAGCCCACCTCTGCCATGAACCGAATTATCCTCAAATAAGGATAGTCTCCCTCTGTGTCTTCATGGTGTTTTGAATATGCATACCTACAACACTGATGTGTTTTCCTTTCAGACTCCTCAACTATAGTATGAATTTCTTGGAGGTGAGAGCTATAACCTTTAAATCCTCAAAGCCTAGCACAAAATAAGTGCTCAATAAACATTTCTTGAATACACATATGTATGCACGGCTCATACAGGATATGGAAAATGATATGATTTGGTTGGATTGAGTTTATATATGTGTGTATGTGTGCACATGTGTACAGGCCATTTCCTCAGCAACAGTAGTGGAGAGTCAATTTAACAATTATAAGAAAATTTCCTTGACAACAGTAAAAACAAACAATAAAACAAATTCCTATAGTAAGGAGCATTTTCCAAACCTCTTGCTTCAATTTCCCGAATGCATATGTCCACCACCATGGGTCTCTGAGTGTTGTGAGCCTTCACGAGTGTCGTGAGGTCACAACAGTACACTTTCTTGATCCTCTTGAGATCAGGTTGGCAGTCATTGGGAACGTGCTTGGAACACTGTTTGTGTACGTTCAACCCACAGTCTGGAAACAAAGAAGCCACATTAGCCTTGCCCAGTCCTTTTGTCAAAGCCCAACACAAAGGTTACACAAATATAAATAAAAACACCCAAGGTTTTGATGTATTTCTCTGCAACATCCCAATTAGAGGTGGTACTCTCCACAAGATGAGTATAAAATTCATCCTCACGCACTACACTCCATCTTTCTCATGAGACCATCTCTGTTGCTGGATTACAAGAATGGATCGGCTCACGGAGTCAGTTCAGGTAATTACCTGGGTTGATGATTTATTATTTCCTTTTTTGGGCTGGAACCCTTTGGGTTCACAAGTGGGCTTTTGGATTTGGATTCCTAGAGCTAGGCATGTCTATAAAGGGCACCTAGGACCTTTGCTAGGTTGTTTTCCTTAAGCGCTGGGTGCTCTTTTTGTGGGACCATGGCTAGTGCCTCTTTAGGAATCCCTAGTCTTTGGCTTGAAGGATCCATGATCATTGGCATCCTCTTGCTATTTCCTGGAGAATTACCCCATGGTTTCCAATCCCTTCCTCCTTGTTGGGCACTTCTAGGAAGGGCATGTTCCTTTCTACTTGCCTTATTTTGACACCTGTGAGATGGAAATAATACCTAACTGGATGCCAGGGAGAGTACCTGAGAGTTCACAATTTATAACAATGCTGTGTAATGTGATAATTAGAGTAATTATTTATAAAGCACATATCAAGATCCAAAGTTGAAAAGGTGCTTTTAAGTTCAGTGAACACATTAAAAGCCTTGTTAGCAGTTGGTATCCACTGACAGAATTTCTCTGACAATAACAAAGCACAGTCTACAATCTGGGAAATAAAAATTTAATGCTGAAGTTGTTCGAAGTAAATTGCTGCCTACTCAAAGCACAATCTAATATTGTTTTTCAAGGTATCATATTATATGTATACATCATATTATATGTATACACTATGCACACATACACAAATAGATATGACAGTGAGTATTGTGGCCAGCTGCTTTACCAAAAAGCACTTAACCATATTAAGGGTCTCAGAGGGGCTCAACTTGTATAAAATCATCAGTGGTGATTTCTAAGTAATTTTAGTGTAATGCTTATTGGCTAAATTCTCTCTGTCTACCTTCCTTCCAAAGAAAATGCCATTCTTAATTCATCTTTCTTTTATTGACTTGAGAAATTTAATAAAGCTCAAGTAAACATCCATATTTTGTGAATGATAATTTCGGTGAACTGAACAAATAAAATAGGCTGCTTTTCTTGTTTGGTTCCTCTTTTACAAAAGGGGGATAGTAACAGCATTTACTTCCTAAGGTTCTCAAGAGGATCAGGTAAATTAATCTATGTAAAGTACACAGAGTAGTGTATGAAATACAGTGCATACATGTTAAGGCAAATAACATAAATAGGAAATACAGTGATAGATAAGGATAGGTAAGGATACCTGGACAGCTATTCTTAAGTTAATTCATTAGTAATTTTTATTATGTTCACAAACTTTACCTTAAGAACTGAGGCAATAGTGTGTGTTTAGCTACATACAGTTAAATATTGATATTTTAATAAAAGGAATATATTTCATAATAAATATAAAAATATTCACTTTTTGCAAACTAATAGAACTCCATATGCTACCAATAAAGCCTAGTTAATTTTAAGAAAACATAAAGTATGCAAAAATCAGGAGAGACAAAAAAGGTGGTTCCTCCTAACCTTTAATGATCAGCTTTTAGTTTTCCTGCTGCTCAGAGGAAATATGAGAATAAGCAGTGGCCACTGGAGAATACTAACAACATAGCTTTACAACGAGTTTTATTTTAAAAAAACAAAAACAAAACAAACATAAAAACCTCTTTTATCCTAGAGAAAGTTCCTGCTCCCAGCTGATGAAAAGCCTGGGGTTTTATTCTCCGAATAGTGACTTTGGATTGATTTCCTGCCTAAAATTGAATAATAGCAGCAATCGGGGGTATTTTTGGTTGGCATAATCTGGATGTGCCAACTGTGTAATTCAGCTATGCTACCACTTTGCTCCGTATGTGAACTGTGATACACTGGGTGACTGCTGGCCAGTCTTTTGAGCTAATGGGGTATTTCAAAGATTTCTGGAGAGGCTGCCTCTGAGCCCATGTTTATGCTTGTTTCATGGACTTGGGGTGGGAGGAGGCACAGTGAAGCCCAGAGTTACCTGACTCCATGAGAACCACATGAACCATCCCCAGGGCCCCAGTGATGGCTGTATCTATACAATAGGAGTTGAAAAAGCCCCCTCCAGTCAGACAGGAGGCTTTAAGGTGTCAGGGCCCTGTGAACCAACTAGGCAGTATGGGGTGCTAGATCCCCTTAATGTAGTGCAAGTAGCTGATTTTATTTTGAATGCTTCATAAGAAATATTTTTAAAAAATCATACCCACTTGCAGGCTGAAAACCAGTCACAGTGTTGGTAGAAACCCAATCAATTATCACAGGAGGCTGTTCTTGCTCTAGGCTCCAACTGCTTGCCAGAAAATACATGGCAAGATGAACTAGGAAGCCTAGTTATACATTGATTTGGCAAGTTGTTACCGTTTTATTAGTTGTATCTCAATGAGATGTGTTGTATGTTGTTGGCAATGGGTATGTGTGTCCACCTCTAGCTGGAAAAAACGCTGACAGTTTCAAAGTGCTTTGAAATATGTGATAGCAAACCAAGGTGTGTGGTTTCATGGCTTATCTGATGGTAGAAAAAAAGCAGTATGGACTCTGGAGTCAGACTGCCATTGAACAATGGTCCACCACTGACCGTGCGGCCAAAGGCAACTAACAATTATCTCGAAGCCTCAGTTTCCTGTATATAATGAGAAGTATAATTGTACCTTCCCCCAGGCCAGGCCATTGATACAGTTAAATGGCATGATAAATATAAAATGCTTAGCTCAGTGCCTGGTATATAATAGATGTCACCAGGATTACTATTTTATGTCCTATCTTTTGTAGTAAGGGAAAGAAGTGTGGCTTTTTTATGTAGGCAATTCCTTTGGAAGTGATTTTTTTCTTTTAAGGACCACTGCCTATTTTAGGATGCAGGTAGATGCCCTAAGGAAATGCACTTGTTTGTTTTTATTTCTTTCCTTTTCTTGCTGAAACATGAGATACTCCTTTTCATTCTTCCAAACCTAGGACAGCATCCCCATTAAGCAGAGAGATGCCTTAAACCTTCCAGGAAGCTAGACTTTTGAGCTAATCTGGGCATATTTCCCAGTTCTGGAGAGACACCCTCCAGCTCACCATGTTGGCACCGTATGTAACTGGAAAAGGAAAAAGACAGTTCCGCGTCTACCTGAGCACCGGACCCCCTGGGCGATGAGTCCCCACATGAAATTAGCACAGTATTCACACCAGTGCGGGCCTCGGAACGTGTGGACCTGTGATCCAGAAGAAGAAAAGTGTCATTCAGGCATGAAGCGAATACATGAAGGTAAGAGACTAAGGCTTCAGCAGGAGAAAGCATCCCTCACTGGGGCTTTCCTTCCCGAGGCAGAGCTGCAAACAGATCCCAAGAAAACAGGAATGTGCTTCGATCTTTGAAAATCCTCCCCTGATCCACCAGGCCCCATGCCTGAGTCAGAAAGGAACATGGAGAAACAGTAAGATTATAGGGCAATGCCATCAGCTAAGGAATGAGACTCTCACCACCCAAAACAAGGCACTGAGTGGAAAAACCCAAGATAGCTTGAGCCAGTCACTACAACCTGCATTTAGCTCAACAAGTCCTGGAAGGCAGAACTCAATTACTGTGCCCTTTATACTTTCTTTTTTTTTTGTTATTTTTGATTTTTGTTTGTGTGTCCTTTTGACTGAAGTTGTCCATCTGTGGAATGTCCAGGCAGGTATAAATAAGATATGACTATGGGATAATTAAAAAGTTCCAGGGCTTTAAGCCACTTCCAAAAGAGGCATTAAGAAAAGCATGGGTCTGACTGAAAATGCGGGCTACTAGTAGGGCCTATAGACTTGCCTTCCCCAGAGAAGGGTCTGTATTAGCAAGCCCTGGGGAGGCCCATGTGTGTATAAGCTGGAAGTCCCAGGGACTGGCCAGGGCACCAGTCTTACTGGTTGTGCCTTGGCAAGTTGCTGAATATTTCTAATATCAAGTAAGGGTTGTCTTATCTCTAATTATTCAGGTACTGGCTGTCATGTGACAGGACCATATATTCAGTCATGATTTAAAACAAAAACAAAAACAAAAACAAAACTTCTTGCTCTCTGGCACTAAAGAACTCCAAGAAGCAGAGCTAGGGGACTCCTTGTAAGCAAATGTGGCCATGATAGGGGAAAAACTACCACAGGCAGTCTAATTTGGGGGCATAAAAAATCGACACGAAAAGGGTTTAAATTTTTGCAAAATTAAAATAAGACATTATATAAGGTCTTTAAAAGTTTTAAATCACCATCAATAAATTAAAGAAAAATGTACTACACTAATAAAAGATATTGTTGATGGAGAAAAGTGTGAGAGGGGGAGGGAAATCCCTATATTTTTGATGTAATATTTATATAATCTAAAGTTTCTTTAAAAATAAAGGAAAAAAATAACAACCCAGAAAAAAAATAAATAGAAGAAGTATAAACATTTAATATTTTTTAATAGACTGAGAGGCCAATATAATACTATTACTTAAAAAAGAAAAAATCAAGATATGTATATCGCACTTCAAGAAGATGCAATTCAGTGCTCTACTTAAAAAAAAATAGTATCACTTTGAATTCTTTATTTATTCATATATGTTAGAAATTAGGTAAACAAAAAGGGGCAAATAAAACAGACATGGCTCCTGCCAAATGGAACTCAAGGTTTGCCAAAAGTAGAGAGAGAAATTAAGTCAGTAAATCAAAAAGAGCAATTAATGATCATGGTTTCCACACAATAAAATTAATTAAGTTATAATAGCTTTGACATTTTGGCTTATGAAATGCAAACTGCTATAGAAAACAATGTAAAAAACCTCAAAATTGTTCATACTTACATGGAGAAATGTGCTCAAGGGAATGACCCTAACATACAACAAAGCACTCCTTGTAGGGGGACAGAGAATGCCAACTCCAGGAACATTTGCATTCTCATACAGCCAAAATGCCAGGATTCATTTAGAGGCCTATTCAGACTGAACTTGGTATTAAAAGAATTCTTCAGTGAAGTGCACTATTAAAAGTTGAACATTTTGTAAATCCAGCAACAAAGGTTTCTTAATATTTTACTGGAAATGCTCTACAGGGTCTGTTGGTTAACTATGGCAGCAAAGTCAATGGTTAATATACTGTTGAAATTACAAGATCAATTAAATCTAATAAAATAGTATGTAAAATAATACTCCAAAAAATTGTGAAAAGGACTATAGAAGGAAAAAGATGAGACTGCTACTAGAGAGAATAGGAAGGGCTCCAGGAAGGCCTGTTTTAGCTGGTGACCTCAAGTTGCCTGAAAGAGTGAGCCAGTCTTCTGTGGGGAGGGATATAGACTATGCTAGGTGGAGGGACTATATGGAGGGCTTTGCAGGAGCAAAAGAGCTTGATGAGACTGAGAGGCCAGAAGAAAAAAGAAACAATGAAAAAGTATGTTAAATAAAGAATAAACTCCCTATTATAGCTCTAAACACAATAAATGTAAATGGCTATAACTTAGATAAAAGACAGAGATGGTCAGATCAGATGTTAAAAGCCTCTGCAAGAAACACACTCTAAACATAATGTGAGAGAACTGCATTCAATAGCTATACCAATACCAAATATATATATGAAGTCAGCAAAAACATAAGGTTACTTGTTATCCAAGTTTCTTTTGAGTATTATATTCCAGGTTTTAGTAAAAATAAGGGGAGAAAATAAATATAATGTATAAGGATTGGAAGAAAAAATAAAAATGTCTTTATTCAGATGTGATATAATTGTCTACTTGGAAAATGCAAAAGAATATATAGACAAACTCTTGGAACTAATAAAAGCCATCAAGTTTGCTTAATATAAGAGCAATCTGAAGAAAATCATACAGTTTATACACAAATGCAATAATTAATTTTATTAAACTAATGAAAATCGAAGACTACCTTCACAACAGCAACAAAAAATCTAAAGTACTTATAAAATAATTAAATAAAAGATGTCTTCAGAGAAAATTAGGAAATGTTCCTAAAGGAAATACATAAAAGGAGAGATACACCATATTCCTAGAAGAGACTGTTCAATATTGAAAGAATACCAATTATCTGACAAGTTAATATATAATCCAATGAAATTTCAATCAAAATCTCCACAGTGCTTTTCATAGAACTTAGCAAGATGATCCTAAAATTCATATGAAAAGACCAAAAAATTGCCAAGAAAATTTTGAAAAACTAAAATAATATAGGAAAATATGTCCTACCATATATCAAGACTTATATAGTTACACAAAGTAGAATGTTGTGGTATTAGAATGGATAAACAGACCAGTAGTACAGAGTAGAGAGGTCAGAAATAAAATCATACATATATGGGAACTTCATATATCTCAAAAGTGGCATTACCAATTAGTAAGGGAAGGATGACAGAGATTAAGTATTTCCTATTTCATCCATCCATCCATCTACTCATTCATTATTCACTCATTTGATAATTATATGCTGATTGCCTACTTTGAACCTTGCACTGTACTAGTCTTTGGACATACAGAGTTGCAATATATTGAAGGTGCACAGAACTATCTGCACTCAATGATCTCATATTTTTTCAAGAATAAACAGACAACAAAAACAACCAGTTGGGGGCTGGATATGGCTCAAATGGTTGGGCGTCAGTCCTTATCCCCAGGACCTCCCGGTAAAATAAAGAAAAAATAGAAAAGGCATGCGGGCCACCAGGCCCTGTTGAGCCACGCAACAAGATGATGACATAACAGGAGAGTGACACAAGGGAGAGCCAAGATAAGACATGCCGAAGAAACCAGGAACTGAGGTGGCACAGGTGGCAGAACGCCTTTCTCCCACATCGGAGCTTCCCAGGATCGAATCCTGGTGAAGACAGGAGGAGAAGGATGAGAAGAGAGGGCAGGAAACACACAGAAAATTGCCCAATGAATGGACACAAAACAGCAAAAATGAGGGGGGTGGGGGCTTAAAATGGATAAAAATAAAAATAAATAAATAAATCTTTAAAACACACACACACACACACACACACACACACA
>JAQZBX010033123.1:0-25441 GCA_029593785.1 Cabassous unicinctus | reverse complement strand
TTTTTTTTTTCATAAATTGGCTACTAAAGTAGAAGAAAGAAATCGGCCAAGTTAATTATATTTCTCTAAAACAGCTTTTAAGAGGTTGCAACTGATGTTTCCACAGTGTTTGAGGAACAAAGGACTCTTTGATTGGCCAAAGATTTTTTTTTTTCCCTGAATGTGATTTTATTTATTTTTCTGTCATCCTTCAGCCCAGGATCTCTGATCATCTTAATTCCTCCAGACCCATAAGTTTCTGCCCCACTCCTGGGAGCTGGTCTAGAGTGCCTTTGGACAGACTGGAGGAAAAAGACATTGTAGTTGAACTAACAGCCCAGGAAAGGGGTAGGGGTACTGACCCCTGGGTGTACCATCTTCAGAGCTCCCTTCTGTCAGCATGCCAAATGCCAAGGCAATGGCCTTGGGGCGTTGGTCAGCATTTGCGGTCATGTCTTGGCAACTGCAGTGGTCACTGCTGGCCGAAAACTGATCTGAAATGTTCGTTCTCATTAAGGAGCCCCTCAGATCACCTTCTGGCATGAAACGCTTCAGAAACCATCAAACGGCGGAGGTAGAGGCTAGATTCCTTGAAGTGCTTCCAAAGGCTTTGGCATCTCTGCCTTTTGGATGAGCTTAACTAAGCAGAGAGCTTTTCAGGTCTGGGGAGAATGGGAGGGACTCTCTGGGCACTGGGAATAACACTGAGGTGGGGCTGGGGAGAAGAGGAGGAGGGGCTTGGCTCTTCCTCTTGGCCCATCCATTCACTCCCATCCTCCTTTCCCCTTGAGCTCTTCCTTGCCCTGACTCTCCATCTGCTGCAGGTAACGTCTCAACACCAGAAGGAACAGACATGCACAGCGAGCTGGTCTGTACTTAATCAACAAATGCCTAGATATCCACTGGATCAGTATTGTCCACTAGAACTTTCTGCAATGGTAGAAATTTTATACACACACACACACACTGTCTGATATGGTTAGCCACTAGACACATGTTGCCACTGAGCACTTGAAATGTGGCTAGTGCAAATGAACTGAATGTTTAGTGTATTAAGTTTTAATTTAAATTTAAAGGGGCACATGTGGCTAGTGGCTATACTATTTGACAGTGCAGCTCAGGATAATATTAAGTGAGGAATTAGAAAGTCTGCCATTAAAAAACAATGGCGTCCCCCATCATAAATGGGGAACTGTTGTGTGATTTCATTTACACCAAATGTCCAGAGTAGGCAAATCTATAGTAGAGACACAAAGTGGATCAGTGTTTGACTAGGGCTGGAGGGTAAAGCCATGGAGAAGAGAATGGGGAATGACTGCTGATGGTTATAGAATTTCTTTTTGGTGTGAAGAAAGTGTTTTAAAATTAAATTATGGTGAGGGTTACACAACGCAGTGAATATAATAAAAACTATTGAACTGTACACCTTAAATAGGTGAGTTTTTTGTTGTGTGGATTGTATCTCAATAAAGCAGCTCCAAAGAGCTGCTCATGCCATATTTAAGTAGATGTTCTGACCCTAGCCCTGCCACCACCCAGCAATGTTATTGGGTAAGTGCCTCCCCTCCCTGGGCCTCAGTTTACCCTAGATAAAATGAAGGCATTACCTTTGAGGCCCTTTCCCTGAGTCTATTTCACTTTAACTCAGTTAAAATGGGATGGTCCCAAGATATGGACTGCACCCCCTCCTTCTGGGTGCCCAGTTTCAGAAAACTCCCCACTTTCTACCTCCACCACCCTACCCCACCCTACCCCAATAGTAAACAGAGCATTGAAACGGGTAACAGACCACCTTGCTCTAGCCGTTCTTTCTGGAACAACCAAGGCCTTTGGTGCTCATCTAGCAATTTAGAGTGATAGCTGAGACATTTATCCTTTTGCCTTTGATCCAGATAAAAACAGATTGTAACTATCAGTTGTCAATTCATCTAATGCCCAGAAACAGCTTTCCATGCCCTGAGAGAACAAAGATTTCCCAGGAGGGGAATCCCAGTCATAAAACGTTGCATCACTTTTCATGGCTTGCGGTTGGGAAGATCCTGCGGAATCTCTCTGGGAAGTACGTTTCTTTAGTAGCAGACTTGAGCTGATCTTTTTCTTCCACTTCTCAGATGAGCTTCTTCTAAACAAATGCCTGCCAGAGGGTTGCAGATCAATGGCATTAGAAGAATTACTTGTCATCATCTTCTTCCTCCTCCTCTTCATCATTATCATAAAGCCAACATGTGTATGAAAAAGCAGATGTTATAGATGTCTGCCTTATTAATAATATTGGGGTCTCCTTTTAAGATACAGGAAGCGATGGTCCATAAACAAAAAGGGAGATCATAATAATAATGAAAATAATGGTAATGCCAGTTATTAAATTATTCTTATGTGCCTGGAGATATTCTAAGTACTTCGCATTCACAGTTGCATTTAACTGCTCACACCATCAACAGGAGGTGTCAGTGGTATCATTTCCACTTTACAGATATAGAAACTGAGGCTCAAAGTGGTTAAATAACTTGCCGACATCACGCAGCTGGCCAGGGCCAGAGTCGACATTTAAATTAGGATCTTGCTTGATTCCATAGCTGATATATTTTTATTTTTATTTTTTTAAGATTTATTTATTTATTTATTTATCCCCCCTTGCTGCTTGTGTTTTACTGTGTCCATTCGCTGTGTGTTTCTTCCATGTCTGCTTATCTCTCCCTTGCTGTGAGGTCCTGCTTCATCAGCCCACCGCACAGCGCGGGCTGGCCTGCTCTCACAAGGAGGCCCCGGGAAGCGAACCCGGGGCCTCCCGCATGGTAAACGGGGGCTCTATCTATTGAGCCACACCCGCTTCCCATATTTTTTTATTTTAACCATCATGCTATTTTATAAGCTAGTTTAGATTAATTCACCAATTATTAAGCTCCAATTTTGTGTCAAATTGCTGGACATGCAGCTAGGAACAACATTAGCAAATGCCAAAGAGTGGGCCAGGCATTCGGAGCTATAGAAATTTAGAGGAGAAAATGGTGGCTTAGGGCCTGGGGGTGGGGTTGGATGGGATGGGGGTGGGGATGAAGTTCATCCAGGCTTGGGCTTAAAGGAAGAGTTGAACTTATCCTGGAAATTTGTAGGGTGACTCTAAATTGGAGGAGTTTGTCTCTATGTCACCAAGTTAGGAGGGAGGAAAAAAGCATGTGGAAAAAGATCATGATACTATGATCATTTGAATTCATTTTTGTGACTATGACAATTATCTCCTCTGTCACTGCTTGCTCTTATGAACTGCAATGCTTTGTCTCGATCTCATTGGTTTCCATAGTTTCATCATTTTGCCAACTGATTTTTTGTGTATCTTGACTTCCTTGGGGGAGAGATCTGGGCTGGGTAAATACTTCTGACCGGAGGTAAACTGTGATCAGACTCTCTTACCTGTGTTGTACCTGCAGTCCCACTGTGCTCTAGGCACTGTGTTTGGAACGGGGGGTGGGATGTGTAACACCGAGCAGGGCAGAGGTGCTACTCCATAGATCTCACAGTACAGTAGGGGAAATGGATTCTTGTGATGCCCTGTGGGGAGTATGTACAGGATGCTCTGGAAGGGACAGCTCGTCCGCTCGTGGAGGGGAATCCAGGACACCATCTGGAAGAAATGAGACCTAAGCTGAATGAATTATCTACCTAGACGAAGGAAAGTGTTCTAGGCAGCGGGAGCAGCATGTTCCCATCCTCGGAGGTGAGAGACAGCATGGCACGATCAGGGAAATGAAAGTAGAATGTGTGTGTGTGTGTCTGTCTGAAACAGGTAAAATGACTTTCTCAGTTCTACCCAGCAAGTCAGTGCTAGACTCTAAATTCTCTGAAAGCAGGGTGCATGCCTATCGTGTTCAGTAAATTCTTGTTGAAAGAATTGAAAGGATGGTGGCTGGAATGGGATTTGAACTCAGGTTTCCTAAAACTACTTGGGGTTCTGCCTAGACACCACACTCTGAGAACTCCAGTTCAATTTCAAATTGACCTTGCACCGTGAATGACCTAGTCTGCTCACACAGGCCAGTCAGGACAGAATTCAATTTCCATAGTACTGTGGCATGAGAAATATGGGGACAGAGGTGCAGCTGAGGTAGAAAGACTGAGAACTTCGCTTACTTGGTGGGATTATAGTAAGAGGGAGACCCTATTGTGATCAGTAACAAGTTTATTAGTGGACACGAGGAAAATGACAGATGAAGTCCTGGGTCGGCAAAACTAGTATGTGTCCATGTCTGTTAGCAAAAGGCAGCCTTCTGCCTTAGTGAGCACAACTGGTAAGTTTTACAGCCACCGTGGCAATTCTGATGGGGGAAGATGATGAATGGCTGGGGTTTCATCGAGGAATTTCTTCTAGCTTATGTCTGGATTGAGTACCTTCTTTTGGTGCTTACATTCTAATTTTTAAGCAAAATGTATATGTTTGGTAGTAATGTATTAACCTTATCTCATTAAAGAAAGATTAATGAGCTGCCAGAAGCAAGATGAGCTGGGGCCAATGTTTTTGAAATGGGAAAAAAAGGAAATGGAATTTATATCTGGACTCTAGAACATTTTTGCCTCTTCACTTGCAGAATGAATGCAAAAAAAAAAAAGGTAATCCTTGTGCATTTCTTTATCTGCTGAAAAAGGCAGCTCTGCTTTCACACAAGCACCTTTGAGCAAATGTTTACATTCCACTTAAAAACATTTGGACTCTAATGCCTGTGCTGCTGGTTACTAAAATGTTAAATAGGTGACACAGAAAAAATGTGTCTAAATGTAATATTTTAGAATGTCTGACTCCCCTTATCCACCCCATGAAACTGGTCACTGATATTTGTGTCCCCATAATCTGGTACAGAGTAGACATTCGTTAAATGAATGAATGTATCCTTTAGAGTCTGTTTCAAATGCCTCTTCTTCATGAAGGCCATCCCATTATTTTAACTGGAATTGCTCACTTTGGGGGACATGTCCTTGTGGAGTATCTCCTCCTAACTCTGCTATAAATTCCCTGGGGACCTTGGCTTGCCTTATTTCTCTCTGTACTCTGCCCACTCCCTCCAAAGAACATCACTGTACATTCTGCTCACCCAGCATGTTTGCTTGCAGACTTACTTCCACCAGTTCTTGGCAACTCAGAGAGAAACCAGATTAAATAGAAACTTTCAGTGCATAGTTTTCCTAAAGGCAGGGAGAGGGATGTGATCTGATTTGTCCAAGGCAATCCATTCATTCCTAGCTGCTATTTTAAGACACTCCTCCTAAACTGATATCCTTCGGGTTTATTTGGTTTAACTCCTGCTCTGGAAGTTTGGCTTGTTCCTGTACATCAGGGTTGTCATGAAAGCAGCTCCTCCAGGATTCCAGCCGGACAGCTGCAGAATAGCTGGCATTTTTCTTTCCTTTACTTGTATTGACAGCAGGTTTGAATCATCCTGCCCTGTTTTCTGTAACATAACCAGGCCTGAAAAGCATTTTAAGATGCCTAATTTGAACTTCTTTTCAATGAGAGGGAAGCAGTGCCCAATACGTTTTGTATATTTGTGTTTAGAAATTTAATAGGAATATAAAAGGGCCTTCCTCTTCTGCACCTCCTATTGCCTGATGATTAATATGAAATAGGGGGATCCTTTCACAGTTAAGAATATCCCAGCACCCCATTGCCTCCAACCACATCCTTGGAAATGCTCTTGGGGAAGCCCCGTCCGCTCATTCCTTTGCTGCTGGCTGCCGCTTTTGGGGCTACTCTTCCTGTCACCTGGGTCCCTGGCTGGCTTTCTTAAGCTCATGCCAAACCCCTGGCAGGGCTCTCCCTTTTCATACAGAGACAGTCAGAAATTCTCTAAATTGTAATCTAGTAAAATGTGAAAACATCCAGAGCTGCTTGTGTGCCCCATGCCCAGCTACAAGCCAAGTTCGTGCCGGGCCTTCCCCGAGGGGATGAGGCTTTGAGGCACGTGGGAGAGGGAGGGAGGCAGCTGCAGTCTAGGTCCATCTGGATCCTCTCCTGATCCAAAGAATGACCTGTGGGCAGTAGCCACTCTTTCTGGGCATCGGATTACTCTTCTTTACGGGCAGCACACCCTTGCTGACCTCAGTCCTTCCTTTAGCTCTAATGTACCCTGATCACATGATGGTAATCAGGTAGATGATGGTGCTACCACCTTTATGCCTTCCATATTCCTGTGCCTTTCTTACTCTCCTATAGGTGTTGCTTCATCTCCCAAACCTAATACAACTGGATAAAACTTATCCTTGTCAAAGCCAAAACAAGGACTTAGTCCCTGGAAACTGCCTTTTACCCAGAGATCAGCTTTGGACTCCCTGAACCAGTGATATGCTGGAATCAGCTTGTACCAGCCCATGAGAGCCAATTTGTAAATTTTCGGAAGTTTTGCAAACCTATTGATGTCATGTTGGTGGCTTAAGATTGGCCACGGAGGGGATATTTACACCATGGAATTGGCAAATACTACAAATCAGGATTTTTTTTTTTTTTTCCATCAGAAGTTGTTAAACATTCACCAGCATACCACCGTCTTGTCCTTCAGGCTTCAAATGAGATTGACCTCCACCTCACATGTGGAAGAAGACCAGGGTCCCTGCTCATCTCTCTGGAAGTGTTTTGCTTTGCGGATTACATTTTGCTGGGTGGGGGTGGGGGTGGGGTGGCATTGCTCTTGGTCACTATTTGTCTCTGGTTCCTGTTTTGCTGAAGCAGCTTGGCTTGTAGATCAGGTATCGCACCATCCTATGTGCAGTGTCCCTCTCTCACTGGCCAGAACTGCCCCAACTCGTGTTCTCTGCAAGAGTGACACAAGGCTTTGAACATAGCAGACGTTTTCTTCAAGTTTAGGGCCATGCAGGGATTATACTTTTATACTTCAAACAGCTTAAAGTTGAATATTGGATGCTGCTGTCCTCAGAAGTCTTTCAGCTTCCCTGCCACCAGGAATCCCCAGTGGCTACATTTTCTTTTGTTTGTTTCTAAGATTCCAGCCTCCTACCATATTGTGCAGCCACCTCTCTCCTCTCCTGTACCTCCTCCTCTTCTTACACAAAGTATTTGTTTCTTTCAGACCATACCCCCAGAGCTTGTTCCCTATACTTGGAGTGACCTAACCAAAGGTCTCTACAAGAATATTTGGGGCCAGCTGCTATAGTCACATTGTTTTTTGTTTTTGTTTTTACATTGCTCCATCTCCAGAGCATGGTAACTATCTCCAATTAATAATTTGCTTCCACTCAGCGTTGGTGCACAGCGCTGCTTTGCCATTCCAGTGCATTCATTTGGTGCATGTTATTGAGTGTTGACTTTGTACCAGCCACTGTGTTTTAAATTGATCATGGAGTCTGCCTCAAAGGGTTTGGCTATCAGAGGGTGGGGCGTAGTAGGGGTGGGGGGTGACAGAATCTACCATCAGAAGTTATCTGATTTCCATAAAGAAGAAACTGACTTTAGTTGAAAAGCTGAAACCAGTGTCAAGAACTTTACTCAGAACACTTGATTATAATTTCTCTTCTCTGACTGTTATGAGGCTCTGTGCACATCTCCATGACCTACGAGACCCCTATGATCTGGCCTCATCTCTTGCCATTCTCCTGCCATCTCACTTGAAGCTTCTAACATATTGAACAGGTTGCAGTTTTATGCAAGGACCATATTCTCTCATATATCCAGCTTTTCTCTGTTTGAAATGCTTTCCTCATTCCTTCCATCACCTGCCATGCCTCCTCTTCTCACCAGGTTTCTAATTCATCTCAGGTTAGACTTCACTTCCTCCAGAAAGCCTTTTCTGACTCCTGGACACTGAGTTTGAGACCCCTTCTCTGAGTTGCACCCTAGACTTATGCTCTAGTTGTGTTCATCATATTCTGTGGTTAGCTTGTCTGTCTTTTGATTAGCCAGTGAGCTCCTTGAGATCAGGGAATGCACCTTATTCTCTCTTGTCTCTTCTTGACAAGAGAGAATGCAGCAACCTGGTATACACAGACTCTTGATCAATATTTGTTGGTGGAGCGAATGAATGAATGAGTTGGTGAAGTATAAAATAGTTATTTAGGGAAGCGGGAGTGGCTCAGTCGATAGAGCCCCGTTTACCATATGGGAGGCCCCGGGTTCGCTTCCCGGGGCCTCCTTGTGAGGGCAGGCCGGCCCGCGCGGCGCAAGGGGCTGATGCAGCGGGACCTCACAGCAAGGGGAAGATAGGCAGACATGGAGAAGACGCACAGCGAATGGACACAGCAAGCACAAGCAGCAAGGGGAGGATAAATAAATAAATAAACAAATAAATAAATCTTTAAAATAGTTATTTAGAGCTTAGACACTGGAGCAAGACAGACAAGTACTTGTCCTTTGGCATTAGACAAACTACCTAACCTCTCAAGCCACAATTTCTTCATCTGTAAAATGGGGATCTAGTAATATCTCTTTCATAAGGTTATGAAATTAACCTAAATTAGGCAACACAAGTAAAGTACTTAGCAGTGCCTTTTATATGATATGTGCTCAATAAAGATTAGCTATTACTAATTATTAAAATCTTAAAGTACAAACGATAGGAAGATAAGCTGATATTTTCAGTAAATGGACCAAAAAGCAATAGCTTCCGGCATTTAACAGGAAGGCAAATTATCCTTGTTCAAATAGCATCCAAAGCTCTGTCATTTTCAGTAATGGATACTGATGTTCAGTAATGCAGCTTGAAGCATCACATGGAGTATATTAGTCAGTCAAAGGGGTGCTGATGCAAAGTACCAGAAATCTGTTGGCTTTTATAAAGGGTATTCATTTAGGGTAAAAGCTTACAGTTGCAAGGCCCTAAAGAGTCCAACTCAGGTTGGTTTCTCACCAAAGTCAGTAACCACATGTTGAAGCAAGATGATGGGCAACCCCTGCCTGATCTCATGGGCCTTAGCTGCCCAGTTGCTCTGTTCTCTTCGGCTACAACTATCAGGTGAATGGCTCATCTCTCCCCAGGGCCACAGGATCAGAGTTCTCTCCTATTCCAAGTCATGACAAAGTTCTCTCCTCTGGCATCTATGGAGCTCTTTTTCTTTTCTCATCTATCTTTTTCTGTGTGTCTTCTTGAGTGAGTGTCTGTTTATATAGCCCACTAAGGGGGCGGGGACTTAACCTGAGTTATACCATACTAACATGGTTGAATCAAAGCCCTCATCTTAGCATAATTTAATCAAAGACATCTCATCTGAGTGTAATATAATCAAAGGGTATCACACTCAGAGGAACAGACCAGTTTACAAACATAATCTCTCTTTTTGGAATTCATAAATAATCTCAAACTGCCACATGGAGTTTTCAATTAGATCCAAGTTAACTAAGGAAGAGAAGTGGAATGATAGACTTTTTAAAGAGAAGTTGTGGATTTATGAAAAATCATGCATAAAATACAGGGCTCCCATACCACCCTATTATTAACACCTTGCATTAGTGCAGTACATTTGTTTCAATTCATGAAAGAACATTTTTATAATCATAGTATTAACTGTTGTTCATCATTTACATTAGGGTTCACTGTGTGGTATAGTCCCGTGGATTTTTTTAAAATTCTAATAACTGGAATAGACATTTAAGAAAAAATAAATAATATACATTAAAACATAAAAGTTTTTATTGTTGCTGTTGACTGTCTTAAGCAGAAAATAAAGTTAACTAGAATATCTCCTTTCAGTGTTTAAAGCATTTCTGATTAGCATCTTTGGAGTAACTGCTCTGTTAGGCTCCTGATCTAATGGTGTATATCTAACCCTCTTGCATGCATTCACCCACTTAATCAAGCAGCATTTATTTTGTATCAGGTATTGGAGATAAAATGATGAATGAAAGAGGGCCTCTGGCTTCAAGGAATTAATATTCTAGAGTAGAGGTCAGCATACTTTCTCTAAATGGCCAGATAGTAAATATTTTAGGCTTTGTAGGCCATAGGATCTCTTTTGCAACTGCTGGACCATTATAGTTTGAAAGCAACCGTAGACAATATGCAAATGAATGAGCATGACTGTGTCCCAATTAAACTTTATTTACAAAAATAGGTGGTGGGCCAGATTTGGCCTGCAGGCCCTAGTTTGCTGACCCCTGTCCTAGAGGAATCTGTACTGGGCTAGCAGTAAAAACAGAGTACGCACATAGGCTAAGACTTATGAAGGACAGAGGATGGGGAGATAAGAAAAGGAAAGGTTGAGCTATGACCCTTACTGGGGGAAGTGAGGGTGTTGCCTGAGGTGAGCAAGCCGAACTGCGGTCAGGAGGGGAAATGCATGGCTGGCCCTTTGATGCAGAAGCTGGTGATGGTGTAACTAAGACATCATCTGTCTGGGGCCTGCATTAACCAGCCTGGATACTTGCAAGGATACTTCCTATCCTTGGGCAGTTGCACTGAACAATATGAACCTAAGTCCAAGAGGCTTTGGCAGTCTGGAACTCTCTTTGGGATTTCTGAGAGCTCCCCTGGGCTCCTACCCCTGGCTCTTCTCTGTGTTGGATAGTTCTATTCCTTCCTAACATCCTGTACCCAGAAGCCTTGCTGGTTTCCAAGACATCTGTTCTCACCAAACATTTCATATTTTTTAGTAGACATTTGTGACTGTTTATTGGAGAAATTATCACAGGGAATGAAATATTAGCATATCACATATCCCCTATCTTGCTTGTTCCACCTACTTCTTTTCCCTCTTTTCTCTCTTTTTGATGTCACCAAACAATTCTTCCTCCATATCTTCAGCAAGACAGTTTCCCCTACATCAGTTTCCCTAGGGCCTCAGTTTCTGGACCCAGTGACTTACCAAGGAATTGTACTAAAGACAAATCTCCCATCCTAACAGAATTTCTGTTTTTCTCGTTTCCCTAACAGAGACTTTGCAGAAATATTGTCACCTGCCCCTTCTCATTCCACATCCCCTCCACTCCACCACTTTGGTCCCATGAGCCTATTAATTTTGGCATAGGAGGATGAGGCTGAGGCAGCAGGCTGTAGCCTCAGCATTGGAAGACCAGACCTTGAATCCCACCTCCGCATATACCAGCTGTGTGCTATCAAGCCAGTGACTCAGCCTCCCTGAACCTGCGTTCACTCTTATGCAAAATAGCTTGATAATCCCCTATTGAGGAGGTGGTTGTGGAGACCCAGGAAAATAGCCTGGAATGCCAAGCTCAGTTTGGGGCTAATGCTAGTTGCCTTTTCCTGCCTTCATTTCTTCCTTTAAATCAAAAAGGTTGGAAGGATGAAATGGCAGTTAGGTCTCTGTCACTCATTTACATCTTGGTTGTTGCAGAATTTGACTCCTGAAAGAAAATTTATCCATTTGCCTTTAACTAGTAGTATCTGGATTGACAGCTGGGAGTGACTGTGCCAATAGTCAGTTTGTATATTATTTGAAACCATCAGTTTGTTCCTGGCTTTTCAGCCATTTTGGGAAAGAATGAAAGAGTCGAGTCTGAGTGCCAGTTTTCTCCAGTCAGAACTAGAGGTGACTCGTAAGGATTCCTCACTGTGGAAATAAATTCAGTACGTGCAACTGAATGAAGAGTGAGCAGGGAAGAATAACATTCTGATTGAGTTAAATGTCCCATTTTTCATTATGCTTGGGTGGAATGAATATGCCCCTGGATTCCTGGTTGTGATTAGTATCGTGAATGCATTTGGCTGGCCAGAGTATACCCTGATCAAGAGGGAAATCTATATTTTACCCTCTTGAGTTTGATTTTAATCACTAGGTGTGGGTGCCTGGATATTTTATTTCCTTTTAATACTTCTTAAAGAATTCAGTTCTAAAAGTTCAATGAGGGGACAGTTAGAAATGGCTTTGAATGACTTCCTTGCCCCCCTTTTTGCACCCAGACTGAGTTAGGTAAGTGCCTTTGTGATCCACAGCTCCACAAACATACTTCTAGCATAACAGTTTACGCTCTGTGGCTATTTCTGCTTTATGGTCTATCTCACCCATAAGACTTAGAATCCTTTGAGAGCATAGACTATATATTCATTATTGTATTCCCTGCACCTGGGAAAGTACCGAGGCCCAAGAAATAATTAAAAAAAGAAAAAAAGTTGGAGGGATAGGATGGGGTAGGATGGATGGAGGAACAAACACTAAATGCCATGGTTGTTTTAGGACTCTGAGGAGAGACATCACCAAGTAACTCTGAGCCCCATCATACCCTACTTCTCGTACATTCAGATTTCTTTATTCAAAATGACAAAAATCCCCTGGAACAACACTTAATAAGCTTCGGCCTGTATAGTTGGAATGAAAACCTCCAGGCTGGTTCATAAGTGAGCCTGGTTTCCACATTATATCTCATGACCCCGCAAGTGGGTGAGAAGCCCCCTTAAGTCCTTGTTCACCGTCACTTATGTGAGGAGTCCTTTGAGTCTTCCAGAAACAGATGAGAAGTTGCCAGGAGTGACTGAGTCACCAGGGCAGACAGTGAGAGCTTGTGCTAATGGGGCCTCCTCCAGTGAGCCTGGTGAGTTGGATGAGGCACACAGGCCAAAGCCTGCCTTGCACAGGGCCCTGGCTCAGGGAGGGAGCAGGGGGCAGCTTGCCAGAAATCTGAAGTCAGCCTGGGTGGGGCCATGGGGAGCTACTGCCAAAACCTGGGTAGGGCTCGGGAGGGGCAATCCTGTCTTCCTCTACAGTTGGGTCAGAGGGGTTTAGGTGTGCCCCCATACCTGCTCTGCTTATGGAAGAATTCAGTGCCACCAGTGTTGGGGCAGCCATACCTCACTTTAAGAAAGCCCAAAATGAGTAGGGGGCAAGGAAACGTAACCTGTATGCAGAGCTTTTTGCAGTTTGCAGTGGGCTTTCCCATCATTACTCCTCTGATCTTCATGGGGAAGGAGGAAAGCTTTGGTCACTCTCTCCGTTTAGTGGAGTCCATTGATTAGGAGCCTGGACTTTGGTTCAGTTTCTTACTCTACCACTTATGAGCCATGGCCTCAGGCAAGTTGTTAACATCTCTGAACTGCAGTAAATCCACTTCATCAGACGCCTGTGTGGATTAATAAAATTACTAATTAAATGAAATGATTGAAAGCACCTAAATACAAAGCCTGGCACATATTTGGCATTCAGTAAATAGTAGTTATCCATGTTAGTTTTGTTTTTACTTATGAATTACATAGAGGTCAGCTAGTCTAATAACTAGCTCAGGATTACCAAGCTGTTGGCGTTGGACTAGAGCTCATCCACAAAGTTCTGTGACTGCACAATTCAAAGGGTGGTCTGAGCAGCATGGAGCCGAATAAGATGATTACCTCGATATCTTCCCTCCTCACCATGATTATCTGATTTTAAAAGCTGCCTTAGCCTTACAGTAGAGGCACTAGGGTTCATCCAAATGAGTGCTCCATGTTTGAAGACTCAATTTGCCCCCATCTTGTCACAGCCAGGCCTGTTGCATAAAACAAAACAGACACCTGGAGGAAATTGCTTCCTGCCTTGGGTGAGTAAAGCTGGTGAGCAGTCTCAAAGGGCATTTCCTACCTCAGTGTACTCAGTGTATTTCGTTTTTTCAGAAGAATTCTGTTTTTCCATTAAGAAGACAACTGCCAGGTGAAAAGGCTCAGAAGTCTGGGAGGTTTGTCTTTGATCAGTAACATCCGTGAAGCACTGAAATTATTTGATCTATCTGATACCAAGTGTCTGTGTTCTTGGCAGAATCAGGACAAATGATTCCTTTTTTTCCTCTATTCCTGCACATTTGGCATAATAAAATCATAGATAGTGAATAATAGTCCAATTCAGCTCTCGGTTTCTGCATTGATTCCCCCAGAGAAATAAATAAGCTAGTTCTTTGGTTGGCTTCTGGTTTTGATTGACAGAAAAAATAACAGCAGAAAGATTACATTTTGCCAGCATCCTAAATTTTAAAGAACAAAAACCATACGTAAATAATTGCTAAACCGTTTGACGTTCCCGTTTTTAAAAAGAGCCTCCTGGAGGGAAAAATTCTTTTTTTCCTCAGAGAAGGAGTTAAAGGTCAGCAAACTTTGCTGTAGAGTCTCTAGAAGCTGTTGAGAGAAGACTTGATGAAAATATTATATCTTGTACAAAGAGAAAAGTGCATACTTTGAGAGTCCATTTTGTCTCTTGAAGCTGTGTAGAATAGAATTGCAGCTGAATTGTATGGATTTGAAATCAAGTAGCCTGACTCTGATCTGTTTGATCTCTGGTAACTTACTAAATCCCTGTGCTTCAGTTTTTTCTTCGTCATCAGTAAAATGGGATAATAATTACCTACTTCACTGGGCCGTTGTATGATGAAAACAAGTGACCGTAATAAAATTGCTCAGCATAGTATCTGTCATAGACTGCCTGCTCCGTAAACGTTGGCTGCTGTTGTTTTTCATAAGGTTATTAATATTGTTATTGATATTTTTTCCATGGAAACCTTTTTTTCAAATAAGATCTTACATGTAAAATTTTACATGGAAAGAGGGCTTCTCTGGTAGAAGAGGTTGGCTCAGCTCCCTGTCTCCTCAGTTGCTATAAACACTCGCTTCCCCATCCCACAGCTCCTCAACTGCCCCTAAGACCCATCCGTGGAACCCCATGACCTCCCAGTGCCCTAATGGATGGTTGAACTTCCCATTGTCCCCGTACTGTTCAGAGCAGTCCTGGGGCATGGGCCTGTTCCAACAGGTGTTGCTTTAACCCTTTTTTTGTCCAGTGTCAGTGGGCAGAAAAACCAAAAGGGAAACTTCCTTGTTGATAAGAGTTCTTCCACTTGTGCCTTCTCCTGAGTCCTTTCTTGCAAGTGAATGCCTCAGTCATTTCAGCCATTCTTTATTGAGGGTTTTGAGTTATCCTCAGATTTTAGTCCTTATCCCGGGCAAGCCACAGTTTCTCAGTGGATTGTAGTAAAACTTGAATTCTCTAATATCTGATTTTCAAACTTCAATATGTATTAGAATCATCTGGGGAGCTAGTTAAGAATCTTTTTTTTTTTTTTAAACCAACTCCAAAGTCCTAAGTTGGATAACAGCTACAGGTCATTTACTGACTGTCACAACCTGGAGACGTCATTAGTCTGCCCAAGGCTCTGTTCTCCCTTTGGGAAATGAGTGACTTGAAGCAGCTGATCTGAAAGGAGACTTCCCAGCTCTAAAAGTCCAAGATTTCACTCATCTAGCTATAGTGGGCTGTGTGCAGTAGGGTAAGAGTCCCACCTTCCTTGTTCTGATTATCATTCCTATATTAATATACCCTAGATCACATCAGCTTTCATGGGGACCCTGTCCCAGTGGTAAGTCCCAGTGAACCTGTTGATAGAAATCTTTTTAAGCACACTGCTGTCCAGCCGTGACTCCTGCTTCCTGTTTTCATGTAGTTTTTTGGCTTCAGTGCAGAGCCTTATACTTTCCCCTTTAAATTTTATCTCATAAATTGGACTGCTTATTTTGTGGTCCATTGAGACCCTTTTGGAATAAAAGGGAGCAGGCACACATTACGGGGTTTAGTGTTCATAAGGCACAAGATGTGTGTTGTGAAAGCATTCCATACTCATTAGATTATCATGTCATGGGTGGGAAAAGGTGCTTCTTCCATCTCTCTTGTCTAGCTCCTCTGACTTGTGACTGTCACCTGTTGAGCAACTGTCTTATCTAATTTGGGTTGTGGCCTATTTTCTGTCCCCATCGTTAGTCTCCTATGGCTGCTGTAACAAAGTGCCACAAACTGGGTGGCTTAAAACAACAGAAATGTATTGTCTCACAGGTCTGGAGGCGGGAAGTCTGAAATCCAGATGTGGGCAGGGCCACACTTGCCCTGTAGGTGCGAGGGAAGAATCCTTCCTTGCCTCTTCCTAATTTCTCTTGGTTCCTGGCAGTCCTTGGCAATCCTTGGCCTAGCTGCATCGCTCCAATCTCTACCAGTCTTCACGTGGCATGTGTCCCTGTGTGTCCTCTCCTCCTTTTCTTCTTTTTTTGTTTTTTCAGGAGGTAACGGGGATTGAATCCAGAAGCTTACACATGGGAAGCAGGCGCTCAACCACTGAGCTACATCCGCACCCCAATGAGAGTTGGTTTTTCATTTGTTTGTTTGCTTGTACCTCCTGGTACTGGGGATCAAACCTGGGACCTTGTACATGGGAAGCAACTTGAGCTACATCTGCTTCCCAGCTGTCCTCTTCTTATAAGGACACTAGTCATTGGATTTAGGGCCCACCCGAGATCCAGGATGGCCTCACTTTAACTTCATTACATCAGCAAAGACCCTATTTCCAAATAAGGTCATATTTAAAGGTACTGGGTTAAGACTTGAACATACCTTTTGTTGGGACACAATTCAACTCGCTACAAACAGTGTTTACAAAAATACATCCCATGATAAGCTACTCCTTACGCTATCCTATCATCAGTTCTGTGGTAAAAGTATATGTAGGAATCACACTGTCCCATTGTCCTCTTTTGGATATTCCCAGGGCAGGTAAGCATATTAAAGGCTCTGACAAGTCCTGCAGGCAAGAAACCTGTTTGACTACTATTTAGTCCTACATTTTTCAAGCCTACCTGACCATAGAAGCCTTTCTTTCTGTTACTGCCTGTTTGTATTCTTCAGTGGAAAGCGTTTTGCTTAAGCACTGGTCTGAAGGCTCCAATTTGGGATGTCCATCCTTTGCTCCAAGAGAAAGTAGAAAGATTGAACTGGTATCCTAGGGAAGAGGGCCTGCAAAATGCCTTCACAGACTAACTCTCTTAGAGGGATGACTTTATAATAGTGCACAGCCGTTTCACTCTGCCAAAGAGCTGTTAGCTGTGGACAATGACCTCATCAAAGAATGGATTTGCCCTCTGTGAAGTATTTATAATCTCTCTGTGAAATTTCATACACCCTTGAAAAAAAAAAGAGAGGAGGCTTTCTACAGCCAATTTTGTACTTTCTTACAGCCATATATGGTACAAGATAGAGAAATGGCTTGACCAATTAAAACAAAAGTTTCCTGCTGAAACACTGGTTTGGATTTTGTGCAAATAAATACATTCAAGAGAGAGGAAGAAGGTGTTTGAGGGTGAAATGGCTTCAAGAAATAAAATATAAAATATCGGAATGCCTTTTATTTTTAAAGGTATCTTTTTTCAAATGTCAGCCATCGAATGACTTGACTCCTTATCCAGCTGTGTGGGAGGATTTAAAAAATATGTGTAGGAAGGACACCTTCTGATGTAAAGGGTTTGGGTGTGTGCGTAAGAGATTTTAAGAATTTATTCTCTTTCTAAGATGTTATTGCAAGATGAAACGTAAGCCCAACTGTCTGCTAATGTTTCCAGCAAGTTAACCTTTCTTTAGCTTTACTGATTCGTTATGACATTAAGGGGAATTTGAAAACTTCCCTTGTGAAACTATTTGGAGAAAATGTAGTGAAAGTTACATGGAAACAAAGGTCATTCCTTATTTTCTTTTACTGCTTTTTAGCCACCAGCAGAGAAAAAAAATTACCTCATTACCCCTAGTTTCAGTTGGATTTATCCAAAACAAGCCACTGCAGAAAAAGAATTATCTTGTCATGTATTAAAAAGAAACACAACTGTAATTGCTCCAGCTGTCGAGGGCCTCTTTTTCCACTTCCCCTGGGGTGAAAAAGTCACCGAGGAGAGCTTGGAACTCTGTGGCTCACACAGGGCAGAGCAGGCTTCAGTCTTTTTTTAGGTTAATGCACTTTTACATTCTGTGCACTTGTATTTGGTCACACTGTCACAAGATACTGGAATATTTGTAAATGATGTCCTAAGAAACCTGTCATATGGCAAAATGTCCACCATACCGAGGGAAAAAAAAAAAAAAACACCTTAAAAGCATCACCAGGGGTTTTTTGTCATTTAAGTTCATTTAGCTTTAGCAAGAACCACTGACATGATTAGCCTAGAGAGGAAAAGCTAGGCACACCCCATTATAATTTTGAGACATATATAGGGATCCAGTATGGGCAATCATTTTTGTTTGGTTTATATTTTTCAAATAATCGTTTCTGGGAACCTAGTGCATCAGCCATTCTTTAAAGTAAGCTAAGGCAGTTGCAGCTACTAACCACGCTGCAAGGTAGCAATTGCTCAGGGATCCCAGAGGGGTTCAGGCAGAGCCTTATGGCTGTTTCGATAAAGAAGAGAAGGCTTCTGGTTTGGGGATTCTAGAAGGTTCCCCAGAAGAAATGGCCTGGGAGGAAGACTGGGGCTAAGGTTCGGGTATGGATATGAGGTGTGATGGGCAGAGGGAAAAGCTTGGGCCATGGTGGCCAGTTCAAAGAGGCACAAATGGTGTCATTTGCTTGCCTGCTGGAGTTGGTTACAAAGAATCACTCTTTCTTTAGAGAAGTTGTTTTTACATGCTAGAGTAAAATACTAATGAAGTAATTTCCAAAATCATATCATTTCATGTGATTCATTAACCATCAAACTAACAGAGAAACTCTACAAATAAATGTTTGTTTATACAGATCGTCATTCTAGCTTGGACATTCAAGGAACCTATGGAATTATAGACACAATGAGGTCCTTGAAGTATATTGGTCTCTCAAAGCCCAGCTCCCTCTCATCCTGCACTTGCCTGCCCACTTTCCGTGCTCGTTCTCATGCCTTTGTTCTGTCTCCCTCTTTTTGTACCTCCACTGGTCCTCTCCAAGGAGGGGTTGGAGGGGAGACTATTTTTAAGCTTGTACCCTTGCTATTAGACATGGATTACCACAACGCTGAGAGGGTCCTCTGCAGAACCCCTGAGTGGATTAAGTCAGTTTCATGTGCCCCTCTGTGGTCTGGCAGCTAACAAGGTTGTCAAGAGATTGGCCTGGGCAACTGAAAACAATCTAGCCTATGTGGCTGCAGTCCATACACTTTAAAAAAAAAAACAAAAACTGGTTTCAATTATCCTAACAAATTTGAGTGCTCAAGATTGACACCTTGACGAATTAAAGGAAATTGCAAACATTTTCCCAGGCTCAATTACCAAGCCTATTCCCTGAAGACTTTGGAGAGGATTTAAGCAGGAAACCTCCCCGGGGCAAGTTTAAGGTCACAGTAACGGTGACAGGCAGTTGGGGTCAGCCGGCCCAGGACGCTCTCCTGGAGGGCCTGCTGGCAATGGGACTAGACCACCAACGTCTCCCTAACTGAAAAGCTGGGGACAGAAGAGACCTGGGACCAGTGTTCGCCCTCGTGGAAGGAGAGGAAGAAATGCTTATTTATCTGCCTTGAACAGTATTTTCTTTTAGAAAGTATTTTGGTTACTGTCAGGGAAGGTTAAGGCTGGATGCCAGAGAAACCAAACCTTTTCCCTCCCCACTGGAGAATTAATGCTCTCCCCCAAACTCTTAAAAAGAAAACACCTTTTCTTTTCTTCAAAGGCATCCTGTCTGCAATTTTTCAAATGAAACTTTTCGTCTTGCTGGTGGTTTGTCGTTGGTGGTGGGCGAACCTTGTAAACTGGTCTTTTAGAACCCACACGTTCATACTGCAGATCCCTGACCCATGGGTGGGTTCATAAAATTTCTTTAGGTATAGTCTGGGGTCAGCATTTCTTAAGTAGAATAGAGTGGAATATATCAGATTTTTACATAGGGATATTTGGATGTTATAAAATTACTTACTGTGATGTAATATGTAATTCTTAACTGTGTTTAATGATCCGAAAGAAGGTTAAGGCCATTGCTTTTCAATTGTCTTTGGCTAAACTAGGCCTGATCATGTTGCTAGCTCTGGCCTTTCTCAGCAAAATATCATGTGCTAAAAACAGATACATATAAATAAAGCTCCAAAGAGTCACCATTTCAGATTAGTTTTTGAACCTAGTCCTCTCTTGGGCATTCTGGTTTGATTTCTATTTGAATGATTACATTTTCCAAAATAATAGATTACATAGAAAATGAGTATTTCCTGATTTACTTGAACAGTGTGTCACCAGTCTTTCACAAACCTTCATGAGTTTTGCCCACTCTGAACAACCTGTGTTGTTATTTATTTAATATTTTCTTAAATGGACTCGGATTTTCCATCTATATTTAGTATCTGTGTAATTATTAATACAAGTATGGACTAATTACCTATTACTAATCTACAATAAAATAAATACATAACTTTTAAAATAGAAACCTACTCATTCCATGTGCCATCCAAAATAATCTTACCTATTCAGTGGCCCCTATACCATAGTTTGGGGAATACTGATATTCATTTGGAACATTCATTTATGCTTTTCTCCTTTCTTCCTCTTAGGTTTCTTTGCCATAACAAAGGTTCATATATCCATGAGTAAAGAAATAAGAGCTCTTGGTTATTAAGGAGAGAAGTGCTCTTAATTTAAAGAGCTCACCCTTCCCTACCTCCCCGCCCCCCAGCTTGTTCATAGGCTACAACATTTCTGAATTCACAAACAGCTTGTCCAAGATTAACCATACCTTGAGCCAGACAGTTTTCTCCCTCAATTTGTAAACATTACCTTAAGAGAACTGTGGAGGGTGGAATGTTCGAAGATAAAGAAACACACAGAATGATGACAGGGTTTAGCAAGTGAGGGCTGTACCTGGCCAGTCCCCAGCCTCATAGAGCCCCTCTGTGGGTCACTCAGATTTATGTGGAAACCGAGATGGAAGGACTCTAGAGAAATGATCCATCTGCCCTCTTATAAATGGGACGACTGAGACCTGGAGGGACAAAATGGCAAATCTAGGATCACACTGCTTGCTGGTAGCAAGGGCCGAGGCTTGGCCTACCCACCCACACCTCTCGTGCAGTTTCTCTCACTGTGGCAGAAATCTGGTAAGGACAGTCTCATGCTAGGAATCACAGAACCCTGGTGTTAGCCGTGGTGGCTTTCCAAAGAAAGGGAAACTAGCCACTTCAGCCAGGATCTGAGGTCACTAGTGTGATACCCTAGGAATGACAGAAACTGAGTCAAATTAACCTGGACAAGACAGCTCATGGTCTGAAGCCCTCTTCTCTGTTATGGGGATTTCTGGCCATTTCATGAGCACAACATATTGATGATCTAAGTCCTTAGATGTCCTGGTGCATTATAGCCCTATTTGGATGACGTCTTCTCTAGAAACCAAATTCAGAATCATCTCCACATGCTACCTTTTATAGCTGTAAGGTATGGCCTTGAAATGTCCCTATGTTTCCATAGCCAGGGGAGTTCAGGCTAAATGCAGAGTGCAAACTCTGAAGCTCTGAGTGCTGATCCTGATTATTTTCCTGAGTTAAGACTGAAAAGCTGTAATAAAACTTTAATGACTAATCATAAATCTATCTCTGTTGCCTTAAACGTGATCCGCAAATGTCTAAACTACCAACCAACAATTCAGAAGCCATTTACTGAGTATTTCTTGTGCTCCAACAGGTTTTAGACACAAACATGAATCAGGGATGGGGGTCTTTGTCCTGAAGGAACTCACAGACAAGTGGAAAAACAAACCAACCCCTAGTAGTATACTGCGTGATAATTCAAGGGTCACCTCCTCCATGAAGTTTTCCTAAACTCTCAGGGAGAGAACCTGCCTCTGGGTTCTCACAGTACCTTATATGGTCCTCTACAGCTCTTTACATTGTTCTCATGGTTTGTCTTGAGGTTTGTCTTGAAGTTGGCCCCTCTAGACAATGAGTTCCTAAAGAGCACCAGTTGTATTTTATTCTACTCTATATTCTCAGTGCCCAATGTAAATGAGGTGGCTCTCCAAAATCCTTTTATGGGGAGACATGGACAAAGACTTAGAGTAGCACAGAGTATGGGAAAAGACCATGTGATACACACCCCAGGCATTTAAGAAGTTTGAGGGTCTTAGGTGGCTTGACAGAGGAGGAGGCATTTGAGCTGGGGTTGGGAAGATGAGTAGAAGTTTCTGGGAGCCACTTTGGTCCAGCCTGAGAACTGACTGGGCCTGTATTTGTGTAAGCCCTTTCCTTGTACTTGCTGCCCTTTCCTTGTACTTGCCGCCCTTTCCTGAAGGAGACACACATGTTCAGCTCATCTGGCAATTTCACTTCATTAGACAAGCCAGTTAGTCTGTTTTCTTCTGGGTCAGCTGTTAGCTTGCTAGTTGTTGGTTACTTTCTACCTGCATATGTTAGTGTTGAAAGTATACAGAAATGGTGGGTATGGGTATTTCTTACCAAAACCATTTCCAAGAAAGTTCCAAGGAGTTTCAAGGCAGTTGTGGAGCAGGAAGGTCACAATCATCCATGTACTTATGCCCAGTGGGGAGTCTTCCTAAAACCTCTGAATATAATGCTGTAGTTCCCACAAGGATAGTTTTGCAACCTGTCCCCCACCCTGACCCCTTACTTTTTCTTTAGCACTTACTTTCCAACAAACAATATTATTAACTGGTTATTTATATTAATTATCATCTATTCCCCCCTGCTAGAATATAAACTCCATGAGGACAGGGATCTGTGTTTTTTCATTGATGTATCGCAAGAACAGTGTCTGACACATACTAGGTGCTCGATAAAAATATGATGAATGAATGAATGAATACCTCAGATCTGAACCCAGGTGAAGCGAATAGCTTTTGCCCTAAGAGAGGTGGAACTTGGGAATTGGAGGCAACTATTATTTTAACCAGAGAGCCACCCTTTGTGGTATATATTGCTTCCTTTCAAATGGCTGGACTGGTTTGTACTCCACTGTGGATGCTGCACACATAACTAAGCTAGTAGAAAAGGCGATGCCTAAAAAGAGCGCTCATCATTTAAGTGACTGTTGTTTAACTTTGTTCTTCATCAAAGGAGGTAGCTGTGATGCGGTCCCAAAGAGCACTTTGTTAGGAGACCTGGGATCCAATCCCAGATCTGTCCATTTCTAGCTATGCGATTTAGGACGGATCATTAACCCTTCCTGAACCTCAGTTTCCTCACTTGTAGAATGGGAGCAGTAATCCCCTCTTCACAACGTGCCTAGCACCGTGCTTCCTGGCACCCAGGAGCCCTCCATAAGCAGCGTCAAGCCTGTGGAGACCCTCTGAAAGCCCAGCAGTGTGGGTGGGTTCTGTAAACCACGTCCTGTTTCCAGACCGGTCTGTGGCTCTCCCCAGGAAAAGATCCAGCAGTGCCCCATGAGTTTTGTTAGGGAGGATTGTGGAGCGCCCTCCCCTCCAAACCCAAATCCCCAGTAAGTCAGGAAGATGTATGTGTTTTAAAACATTGGGAGGTCTGCTTTGGATCACCCTGGAGCTGTGGCTTCCCCAAGCAGCTGAGAGTGAAGGAAAGCAATTCCTCTCCGCACGGTGCTCAGTGCCCCACACAGGGGCTGCCTTCACGGCTTCAGCGGCCGTTGACTTTTAAATCATAAAAAGCCGCTCTACATACAGTTTACTCTGCTGCTAGAAGGCAGCGGAACATAGGTATTAAAAAAATAATAATAATAAAAAATTTTAAAAAAAGAGCCAAAGAAGCAGCCGTTAATCCCGGCAGGCTTCTGGGCACTGGAGCAGTTGTGGATGACAAAAGTTAATTAGAAACATGAGCAGTTTAACCGAAAACACTTGTGACAATTGGAAGGGCAGCCTCTCTGGTTGGAGAGATTTTCCTAGGGAATCGGTACGGGAGAAAGTGGCTGCTGCTAGGTAAGTAATGTCATTGCGTCTTTGCAGACGCTGACGTGCTCTTCGGGGACTGAAGTGCCGCATCCTGTCTGCTCGGCTCCTGGGACTGGGGGCCCGGGTGGATGCGGTGATGTGCCTTCCCTGTCACTCTCTTACGGCTGTGCTTCCTTGGGAGATAGAGCTGTGTCCCTCTGAGTGCTGCTTGAAGAAGGGGCTGCTGGTTTCATTTCTATGACACTGGTCCCCATGGTGGCCAGCAGGACTCCAGTTTGGAAACCCCCCCGTTCCCCAGAATAATTCTGGCTCCAGTTCAGAAGTATTTTGAGGATTTTCTGAGAAAAGAGTCTGGCCAGGGAAACATTCCCTGAGCGCCAAGGGGAAGCCTTGACTTGCAGATAACCTACGTGTTTTCTTGCCTACGGCGAGGCCATGTGCACAGATTAGACTCTTAAATAAAAGAAGTCTTTTTTTTTTTTTTTAAGTCCTGCCTGAATCATGTTTGAAATTCTTTAAAAGTTCCAATGTAGGAAAAGCTTATATGCTTTGATAAGATTTAGCAACTTCTGTGGGTAATTATTCTCCTCTAAAGATTATACTTAGAGTCTCCTCTTTTTCTGTTTTCTTTGAACGTCTCCACTACATTGTTTTCTTTTCTGGATAAGAAATAGGAAAACCTTGGATAATTCTTGATTCTTTCACATAACTGGCAGAGTGGGCTGCGGATTGAATGATTCAAAGCAGCAGGTATTTCCTGCAGCCTCCTCATTGGACAGTGTGCCACACGGGGAGTGTGGGTGTTTGCGTGTATTTTCATAGATTTAGTTCTTAGGCTTTCTGCGTGTTCATGTTAAGATGAGCACGCATTCATGCAGCACACCCTGAATTGTGGCAGCGGGGTGTGGCCTGTGCACGATGGCCAGCAGGAGGAAGTTGAGCTAGGATTTGAAATCAAGCCCTGGCGGAGCCACACAGCAAGTAGTGGAGCTACCAGGGCATTGGGGCTGGGAATGATTGGCTGTTTGATCATGAGTAGGCGTGTCCTCCTTCATCTTCAGTGTGGGGCAGCCCATGTGATTCAAGTTTCCTTCTCTTCCCCATCTCTGCAGAACCATTGGAAAGCCCAGCCTCCTCCCTCCCCGGCATGAGCGAAAATGCACCTGCTTCTTTGGAGAGCAGCAGCGGCTCCACCCCTGCTAATTGCAGCACCTCCTCGGCCATCCCCCAGCCAGGTACAGCCTCCAAGCCCTGGCGCAGCAAGTCCCTCAGCGTGAAGCACAGTGCCACCTCGTCCATGCTCTCGGTCAAGCAGCCCGGGCCCGAGGCCCCCAGGCCTGCCCCCGACGCCATCAAACCAGCCCCCAACAATCAGAAGTCCATGCTCGAGAAGCTAAAACTCTTCAACAGCAAAGGGGGCTCCAAAGCGGGCGAAGGCCCGGGGTCCCGGGACACGAGCTGCGAGCGCCTGGAGATCCTGCCCACCTTTGAAGAGAGCGAAGAGGTGGAAGCCGCCAGCCGCACCCTCTCCACAGTGGGCTCCACTTCCAGCAGCCCCAAGATTGCGCTCAAGGGGATCGCCCAGAGGACTTTCAGCCGGGCGCTGACCAACAAGAAGAGTTCTCCAAAAGGCAGTGAGAAAGAGAAGGAAAAACAACAGCGGGAGAAAGAGAAGGAGAAAAGCAAGGACCTCACCAAGAGAGCCTCTGTGACTGAGAGGCCAGACCTCAGAGAGGAGCCAAGAGAAGACCCCAGTGCAGCAGCAGTGACCGAGATGCCAAAAAAGTCCTCCAAGATCGCCAGTTTCATCCCCAAAGGGGGGAAGCTCAGCAGTGCCAAGAAGGATGCCGCAGCCCCTTCCCACAGTGGAATACCAAAACCAGGAGTGAAGAGCATGCCTGGGAAATCCCCAAGTGCCCCAGC